>QANZ01037024.1:242280-296882 GCA_003254925.1 Chamaecrista fasciculata | reverse complement strand
GTAAATTAAATACACTAATTCTTGGAAAAATTATATATAATTTAATCTCTATTGTTTATTAAAATTTTTAATTTAGTCACTATAGTTCCATTTTTTTTCAAAAAAAAAAATTAGTCTCTATACTTTACAAATTAAATGTTTAAGTTTTGATCAGTGTCGTCATATACTTATTTGTTTAGAACTAATTAAGAAAATATATCATAACATGAAAATGTAAGATAAAAATATTTAAACTATCATATTGATAGTGTTGTGCTCTTCCATTCAGTAAATCAAATTTTTTTACAGTACAGGGAGCAAAATATATATTACCTGAAAATCCAGACCCTAATGCCTTTTTTGAGGAAGTCTTGTAAAAGTGGAATAACAGTTGAAGCGCCATCATTCCATTTAGAAGGAATACCGCAAGATTTCCACTCATACTTGAGTTTGGTCACATTTGCATGAAGAGCCTTTTGTACATCAGCTTGGTTTAGATATGCAGTCACATAATTAATACTACAAGGATCATAACTCACAAGCTGCAAAATAATAATTAAAAAACATATAATTATTTATCCATTGTGGGTCAAAATGAAATGAGAGAAAAGAAAAAGAGGTAAGAGTTTGAATATTGTTGTTACAGAGTTATGCTTTAGTGTGTTAGTGAGATTGGAATCTTTGCACGTAGGAGCATAGATGTTGTATATGTCAATAGTTCTAGTGGTGTCATCTGCTTCAATTAATGCTGAACGGCACTCTTTGCTTTGTTGGGTGAAATATAGTGAGAAATCACATAACTTATCAATCTCTGAAGCTAGTTTGTCTGAAATTATGGCATGGCTTCCCCAATAATCATACACTCCCTTGGCGTCTGTCTCCCGATTTATCGCTGCATTTCCTATCTGCAAAAATCCCTCAACCCCATTAATCAATGCCATACGCATTAGACCTTGAGAATGATAAAGAGTTAATTAGTCTTACGCCTTAAAATAGATCGGGTTGGATTAGAACAATTCTAACTCGATCCAAGAAAAGTACATTTGCAACTTCAAATAAAAAATAATAATAATCAATGCTTAAAAAAATAATCATTAATTATTATATAAATAAACATAAATGGTAAATTCATATTAATTAATTAAGCACATATATAATTAATTATATATATACCATGATTCCATGCATATCTATTCTTGAAGAGCGTTTTGCCATCGCTGTGTACTCTAAAAGGTCCAAGTTCTTGCATTGCTCCAAAACCAAGTGATGAGCATCCAGGACCTGATAACAAAATGAATGACAAAGTAAATTAAATAATAATAATAACGACAACAACAATAACAATAATAGTAATTGTAACGTTTTTTACTTGTATTCTAATAAAAGTAGTTTTATTCGAACTACTATTAAATAAAAAATATTAATCTTGAATTAAATATAATTAATGAAAGAATTACATAAATTAATTAGATAATTTTAGGCACACAAGAATTGATCGACAAATGTGAAAATTCATTAATAATATGAAATGCATTAGAGAAAGAATAAATTGTATAGCACAAATATCAATATAAAAAAAAAATAGATCTAATGACCATAAATTGAGGTGCCCCAACTATCTCACATTCAATAGTAAAACCATTTAGAAAACCTTAGCCGCTTAAAAAATACTCTCTCTCATAAGAGTCGAGTTTTCTCTCAAACCCCTCCTTATGAGGGATCACCTCTCTCTTTCAAAAGATATTTCACCCTATTTCATATTAGGATTATCGGCGGTGCCTCCTAGTTTTGGCCTTCTGCGGTGACGCTCTTTTCTGTGTGTCTTCTACGGCGGTGGTTTTCAAGTTTAGGTGGTTTTCGACGAGTTTTCTTCCCAGATCTGTGTGCTCTCTGCTCGTGTTCATTTGTTTTCTGTTGCGGGTTTTGTGGCGGCGGCGTTCTGGATCTGGTCGGGGTTTTTTTTTTGTGTTTCCTTTATATGTTTGTAGCTTTAGTTGGATCTCTAGATCTTAACTTGGCAGTTGATTGTCTTGTCAATTTGTCTGACACGAAGATGGGTCCTCTTGGATGGGTTGCAAACCCCCCACTTTCGTCAGTTGATGTTCTCTCTAGTGTTCTTGTTGATGCTAGGGAGAGATTGAAATATTTTGCTGTGTTTTTGTTTGTACTGTGCTTGACTTTGCCTTGTTTTTGAATGAATTGTTTTTTTTAGGCAAAAAAAAAAATAGTAAAACAATTTTAAGGATTAATATGGTGAGGTTCTGACCAACAGACTCTTTTTAAGATTATATAAAAAAAAGAGTATAAAGACCAGAATAAGCTTAAAAATAATGGAAAGACTTAATTAGGTAAAATTCCTTATATCTTTGCTATAAAGTTCTCTAATCAACATTTGACCCATGACAAAAATTTTATGCATGACTAATCAAGTTACAAAATGATCAAAATTAGGCTAAAATATACTTTTGGTCCCATAACTTTTGCTCATGTCTCAATTTGGTTCCATAACTTTGTTTGTTGCACTTTTAATCTCATATATCTTTTGTGTAGATTGTAGATTTGGTCCCTATTACACTTTTGGTCCCACATCGTCTTTCATTGTGTCAAGTTGCAGTGTTGGTCATGTATATTTTGGTCAGGTTGGATAAATGGTCTCATATATCTTTGGATCAGGTGACTGACAATGAAACTCTTTGTAAAAATATGAGACTATTTTTGCAAACTGACCAAAAAATATGAGACCAAAAGTGATACAGGACCAAATCTGTAACCTTTGGCAAAGATATAAGACCAAAAGTGTAAAAAAAAAATGGGACCAAATTGAGACCTGAGCAAAATTTATGGGACTAAATATGTACTTTGACATCAAAATTATAATTAAATAATCATAATCAATTGATGAGTTAATCAAGTAATATAATTACCTCCATTGAGCCAAAGAAGAAGAGGCAAAGAACCCTTCTTATTTGTAGCTTCAGCAAAATAATAATAAAGCGAGCGTCCAGCATTTTGATCAACAGTCACATACCCTCCATATTGAGAAAATGTAACATGAGGCTGACCAGGAAGTGTTGAAATCCTATCTTTCTCTTTTGAGTCTTCACAAACTCGAGTTTTGATAATATTCTTTATATCAATCTCTTTCACCTTAAACTCGTTTGTCTTCTCCATTTTGGGATTCTCTCCTTTAAACTTTGACATTTGAAAATTCATGTAGGCTTTGGCTTGCTCGTTGTGTCCATAGCCGGAAGACACAAAAAGCGAAAGAACAATGAGAAATGAAAGAAGAAGAAGGAGGCTATGGCTTCGTTGGGCCATTGTGATTTGTGAATAGATAGATAATGAGGCATATATATATATATATATATATATATGAGATAGAGGGAGGCAAGATGATATGGAGAATAATTGTTAGCATTTACTTTGATAACAGTTAGTTGACTAATTTAACCATATAATTGTTAGCATTTAAGATTTCTTTCTCAAATTTAAAATTTAACAGTTATTGAAAGATATATAAAAAATTCTATAAAAAACTCTACAGTTTAAGCTAACTAATTAATCTGCAGTCATTAATAAGCATTAACTCTCTTTTTAAACTTTTGTTTGTACTTTGTATGACAAAACTATCCTTATTCTCATGTGACTTTATTTTGTCTCAAGTTTTTACATTTATTAAATTTTATAACAATTTATTATATTTTTTCAAATTAATATTTAGAAAATTTTAATTAATCTTTTCAAACAAAAAAAAATGAAATAAAAAGCATTACATCAATGTAGAATGATATCAATGCTCTAAGCAAAATGAACACAAAACAAGTTAAACTACTGATGATTGATGTAGATTTGGTCATTATTTTAAATTACTAAAGCAATATATGTAATTAGAAGACTCCTGCAATGTATTGTGATGAAAAAAAATTTAAGGCGTCATCTCAATGTGCTAAGTCATCTATATATATTCTGAAAGTTTTTTCATTTAAAGAGATTAATTAAAAATTTTCAATTATTAATTTTAAAAAATAGGATAAATTATTATAAATATTTATAAATATAAAGAACCTAAAATGAAAAAACAAATTACATGAAAATAAAGATAATTTTGTCATACAAGAAAAAATTTAGAAAGAGAGTTAATGCTGATTAATAACTTTGATTATTATATCTCATATTTTATATTTGGCCAAAATGCACAAACACCCCTTGAGTTTTAGGTCGGGTGCACATAACACCCCTGAGTTTTAAAATTATGCAAAGAGTACCCCTGAGTTTTTAATTTTGAGCAATTAGCACCCTTGTGTTAACTTGCCATCCAAATTCAATGTTAAGTGCCACCTCAACACATTTTGCAAAGGTCAAAGTTCTATTTTGGTGTCTCAAGTTTTTTCAAAGTTTCGTTTTAATCCCTTAAATTTCCAAAAATTTATACGTTTAGTCCCTGACTAGTTTCTATCCACTTTTTCTATTTAAAAAAAGAGAAAAAATTAATTTTCATCCCCCAAATGTTTTAAACTTTTACATTAAAGTTCTTTTACTTTTATGATAGGATCAAAATGTAAGAAAAATAAACAAATGAAGGTTTTAGTGGATTTCACACTAAAATAAAAGAATTAAAACAAAAGAAAGACAAATGGACGCCTTTTCTTCTTCTTCCTAACCTTCACGACCATGGCCGCCGCCAGCAAGATTCATCAAACATCATCGCCTCCTTCCACCGTCGACACCCAACTCTGGCGTCCTAGAATTAGTGTATGTGTCGACGAACCAGTCTAGATTGAGTAAGTGTGTTACCTTAGTCGACCCTCCCTAGGCCTTTTTATAGTGTGGACGGCCATCAGGAAGACCTGATATTTGAGAGATTTGATATCCTACTGACTATAGGAGAATTAACTTGGTTTTGATATTTCAGGGAAGATATCTCTTGGTGAGATATCCAAGCGAATCTTTGCTGGAATCCACGATTTCCGAAGGCGTGGGTTACGTGGTTAACTCGTTTGAGGTCGGGGTCTTCTTCATAGCAAGGTTTGGGCGACCATGCCCTTGCTTAGGGCATGGCCGCCCACAAGGGCATGGTTGCTTTGTTTAGGTGACCATGGCGGGTTCCGCAGTCCTTTTTCTCTTCATATATTATCAGGTTCGATTAACAATATGGACATACAATTAATTACTGAATCGATCGCTAGTATTTATATGTTTTTTTACTTATATTTTGTTATATGTAATTACATTTAATAAGAAAAATTATAAATTTTTTTAAGTGAACAAAGTTGAAAACAAAGAGAGTTTCTTTGTCAAATTTTAAAACGTAAAAGTTCTAAGTGAGTACACTTGAAAATTTACGAAATTTTTCTGTCTAATTTTAAAACTTAAGGGTATTTTCTATTCTTAACCTAAAATTCAAAGGGCCTTAATATAATTTAATCTAGAAAAACGATGGTAAATTAGGAAGGGGAGAGCCAGCTAAGAAGTGTTTGACTAATGAAAGGGCTCTGCTTGGCTGGTAACTTGGGACTTGATGTCCTGCTCCTCTCACTGTTGCAAATGTTAGGCCTCCCTTATATTCTTGTGTGTATCCACCAACCTGCATTTATTCAAATATTTGGGGTTAATTTATATCATCGGGTAATTTCGTCTCTATTTTTTATTTGGGGTTAATTTTGTCTCGTGTTTCATATTTTAGTCAATTTTATCTTTTACTCTTACTTTACTCTAATATCAACAGATTTCATGTTCCTCATGACATGTAATGTAAGATTGATAGAAGAAAATTTAAATCTTAATTCATATTGAAAAATAAAATGAAGTTTGTCGTTAATTTATTGAAAGAAATCGTTTTAAGGATAAAATTAAATAAAATATGAAAAATTAGATATGAAATTGATAAAAAAAAATAGAAATAAAATTAATAATTAGTGTAATGTTTGGGATTGAATATTTTTTTGTCTATTTTTAATTGTAAATCAATCATTATAATTCTGAATTATTATTGGTTGTTCTTCCTGAGTTTACTTCAGGCATGTCGGTGAACTTTTAAAAAAATAAATAAATAATTACATATCACAATGTTAATCCAAATAGCCTAAAGATGAACTAATAATAAATATAGGTAAAGTTAAGTATTGACATTGATATAGTAAAAGAATTACCTCCCCATCACAGAACCAAGGATGCCATGAAGTATTAAATTCCAAGTTCATCTTGTTGATAGAGTATTGTGTTGAAGTAACAGGCATTATTCCGTCTAAATCACCACTGTATTCCATTCAAATACAACAGATAAATAATGCTAACTAACAGGATTATAAATCAATTAAAGACAATAATTCTTGGATAAATTATAATTTAATTTTTATAGTTTCATTATTTTTAGAAAAGTAGTCTCTATACTTTGCAAAAGTTTAAACTCTAGCAAGTGTCATATAATGATTTGTTTCATTACAAAAAAAAAAATAAATAAATTATTTGTTTAGAGCTAATGAAAAATGCAAAAGCACTCTTTTGGTCCCCAAACTTTATATTAATTTTCAATTCCATCCCTAATATTTTTAGGCTGTCAATTTCGTCCCCAATATATTATATTTTGATCAATTTTATTTTTTATACTTACTTTAACCAAATATTAACGATAGATTCTATATGACTAATGATATCTAAAGTAAAATTAATAGAAAAAGAAACTCATATTCTAACTTAGATTAAAAAGCAGAATAAAGTTTGTTGTTAATTTATTAAAAAAAAAAATTAGTCACATAATGAAATTGACTGAAATATGAAATATTATAATGAAATTGACAGAAAAAAAATATTAAAGACGAGTAAAGTTTAAAAGTTGTAAAATAAAAAATATATCACAACATAAAAATGTAATATAAAAATGTTTAAACTATGGTATTGATAGTGTTAGTAATATATATATATATATTGATAGTGTTAGTGATATATATATATATATAAATATATATATATAATATACTAAATTAAATCTCTGACTCTTCAGTATGGAATCTAAATAAATAATATAATAACATAACTAAGTATTAAAGACCAAAATAAAAACATTTGAAAAGTATAAGGGAAACTATTTATTTTCTTTCAAGAAAACTATAAAAAATGAGTATATTATTATTTTAATCACATTATAGGGGGCAAAATATATTATTAATTACCTGAAAACCCAAACCCTAATGTCTTTCTTGAGGAATTCTTGTAAAAGTGGAATAATAGTAAAAGGGCTATCATTCCATTGATTAATAACATCACTGCAAGGTGCCCACTCAAACTTGAGTTTGGTCACATTGGCATGAAGAGCCTCTTGTACATCAGGTCGGTTTAGATATGCAATCACATAATAATCACTACAAGGATCAATCACAAGCTGCAAAATAATAATAATAATAAAAGTATAAATATATAAGATTAAAATGTAGAAAACTCTTATAAACTTTGTTTAAAAAGTGATAAAAGACTCTTGAATTTTTTATATTATAAAATATAATTACATAACCCTTCAAATTAAGTTTGTTATTAAAAAATCAATTTCTTTGTAATTTTATGATTATTATTTTATCTTACATAGATCCAAACTAAAAATTGACTACTGTTGTAATTAATAGTAATCAAAAAGTAAAAACAATGATTTTTCAGTAAAAATTTTAACCAAAGGGATTACAAGTTGCATAAAATTAAAAGTTTAAGGAGTCTTTTATTATTTTTCGAAGTTTGAGAAAATTGTTTCACAAAGACCAAAGTTGGGAAATTCTTTTATATTTTAGCCTATAAATAAATAATTTTTTTGATGGGTCAAAATGAAAGTAAAGAGAAGAAAAGAGGTAACATTTTGAACTAAATAAATTCTTGATGGGTCAAAATGAAATAAATTCTTTTACCGAGGCATGCTTTGGTGTGTTAGTGAGATTGGGATCTTGGCACAAAGGACCATAGATGTGGTATATATCAATGCCATCAGTGGCCTCACTTGCTGCATCTGTTGCTGAATTGCACTCTTTGCTTTGTTGTGTGAAATTTAGTGAGAAATCACAGAATTTATCAATTTCTGCAGTTACTTTGTCTGAAACTATGGCATGGCTTCCCCAATAATCATACCTTCCCTTGGTATCTGTCTCCTCATTTATCAGTGCATTCCCTATCTGCAAAAAGAGTTAATTAATGGGTAAGAATTAAGAAAGTTTCTTTTATATTTGCTATAAGGTTTTTCAATAAACATTTAACACGTGTTAAAAATTTGATGTATAACAAATCATGGTAGAGAGAGAATATTAAATAAACATTTATGCATGACCAATCATAAAAAAAGAGAAAATGTAAATCAAATTTTTTATTGGAAAAACCTTATAACAAATTAAACATATAAGAATCTTACTTAAACTTTTTAAGAAAATTAATCTTATGCTTCAAATTAGGTCCAATTGGATCAGAACAATCCTAATTTGACTCAATCCAACCCTAATTAAAATAGGTCAAATGGGCCTCAACTTGACCGATCCAATCCTAACTAAAAGGGATCAAATGGGCTTCAACGAGAATGAGACAAATTATCCAATTTCATTTAGTCTTCTACTTATATGCTCCCTCTATCTCAAAATATTTGCTTTGTTGAAGGATTCTTTTTGTCTCAAAATATCTGATATTTTACAAAATCAAGAGAGCATTAATTATATTTTTACCATCTTATCCCTATTAAAAGTCAAAAATATTGAATTAGTGAGAGTAATTAGGAGTAATTTAATGAGGACAATTTAGTCTTTTAATCTTATTTTCTCTTTATTTTAGAAAAATTAATCATTTCCTTAGTCTGTGTGTATTTACCTTAAAAAGCAGGTATTTTGGGACAGAAGGAGTATTTTATTAGAGGTAATATTGTTCAAAATACTGTTAGACATTAAATCTGAATAATTCTCTTTACTGATTAGAACCTGACTTTACCATGTTGTAAGAGATTAACTTCTTTCGTTGGACCAAACCCCATCATAAAAGTACATTTTCGACATTATAAATAGATAGAAAAAAAAAGGTATGCATATACGTATATATAGGTACCATAATGCCTTTGAGGTTGATGAAAGTGTGGTTGGAGTTAGAATTGTGGTAAAGAATGGTGTGAGCAAATTGAGGAACAAAGTGACCAGCATAGCTTTCTCCAGCAATGTAGAAATCTTTGTTTTTGTATTCAGGAAATCTCTCAAGCCAATTCAGCAAAAACACATAATTATCTGAAGCTGTGTTTTTGTCACCACTTTTATCATAATCTGAGCTTCTGTTTGAATATGAGAATCCTACTCCTGCTGGTGACTCCAAGAACAACACATTTGCAACTTCAAACATTGATTAAAGAAACAGAAAAAAAAAAAGTAATCAATAATTAATTATTGGGTAAAATTACATGAGTGACAAATTCATTTTAATTAGTTAAAGCATATAATTAATTATAGGCAAAAGATTTGTTGGTGCCCTTAATGTTTGGGGTCAATTTCAGTTATGCCCCCAATGTTTCACATTGTTATCAATTATATCCTAACCTCAATTTTTTTTGCCAAAGTCCTATTTTAGTCCCTCAAGTTTGCTCAAAGTTCCGTTTTGGTCCCTCAGCTCAAAGTCCTTCATTCATCTTCATCTTCACCACTACCACCAGCACCGCCGAGCTTTTCCGGCGAGGTTCGTCTTCTCCGGCGAACTTTTCGACGAGATACACGGCGACTCCGACGACTATGAAAACTCCTAATCCAAGGTGTTATGGCCTCCTGAGTTCAATGACGGCCTCCATTTTGTGAAAAAATGACTGGCAAGCCATCGAAAATTACAAAATCGTCAAAAATCATAATATCGGTCATTTGTTCGCAAAATGCAGGCCGCCATTGAACTCAAGAGGTCAGAAAACCTTGAATTAGGAGTTTTCTTAGTCGTCGGGGCCGCCGTGTATCTCGCCAGAAAGTTCGTCGGAAAAGCTTGGCGACTGCGGCAGCGATGGTGCTGCTTCTGCTGACAGCAGTGGTGTTGCTGCTGCTGACGATGGTGATGATAGTGGTGGTGGTAGTGGTGAAGATGATGATGAATGAAAGACTATGCTGAGGGACCAAAAACGGAACTTTGAGCAAACCTGAGGAACCAAAATAGGACTTTGGCAAAAAAAAATTGAAGTTAGGATATAATTGACAATAATGTAAAACATTGGGGGCATAACTAATACAAAACAAATGTTGCGGGCTTATGACCCCCAAACATTAGGAGCACCTAATTACATACCACGATTCCATGCGTATCTGTTTTTGAAGAGAGTTTTGCCATCGCTGTGTACTCTGAAGGGTCCAAGTTCTTGCATTGCTCCATAGGCAAGTGATGAGCACCCAGGACCTGAAGACAAAATAATGCCAAAATAAAACAAGTAATAATAATAAAAAAATTGTAACTATTTTTATTAATATCCTTCACTAATTTTTTTTTGCTCAAGGTACTATTAATATTATGGTAAATTATATTTGGGTACCATGTTCATTCAAAAGTGACACTTTGGTACTTTGTTCTTTCAAAAGTGACATTTTGATACTTTGTTCTTTGCACCGTTAACACTTTGGTACTCTGTTCTATGGACCGATTTCACTTTGGCACCCTGTTTTTTCACGATTTGTTACCATGTTCTATCATTATGGGGTACCAAAGTGTTAACAGGGTACCAAAATGTCACTTTTGAAAAAATAAGGTACCAAAATGTTAATGTACAAAGAACATGGTACCAAAATGAAATCGGTCCATAGAACAGGGTAACAAAGTGTAATTTACCCTTAATAATTAAATGGAGTAAATTAATAATTTGGCCCCTGAAATATCACCAAGCTTTCAATTCGATCCCTGAAAGATTTAAGTATATAGTTCAATTCGTGAAATATCAAAAAGCTATATTAATTAGTGTTTTTTTGGATTAAATAACATATTATTTTAATCTTTTTGAGACTAAAGAGTGCACTGTTTTGATCTTTCAATGACTAAAATATGTATTTTAATCTGAGCTTGATAATATTTCAAAATCAAATTATTAGTTTACTCAATGTGAGTAATTCTTTTGAATATAGAATGATGAGAATTTAATTAATTGTTCAAGGTACTATTCAATCTTTTGTTCTTCACATAACACAGAATGAATGAATGAATGATTAGAAAGAACAATTCTGACCGACATATATATTTAAGAGAAATTTTACTTTTTGTCTCTCTGAGTTAATGATTTAGTCTTTGAATTGTAGGAAACTACAACTCATTCCCTCAATTTTACACCTCCGTCTACGTTTTGGTCCCTGAGTTGTTAACCATCCGTTAGTCTAATAATGTGACTGTTAAATGATGATGTGTCACTGTTAAATGATGACCGTGTTTTCTCCTCCAGTTTTCCTCCAAGTGAAGAAGAAGGTTTCTGGACCTTGATCTGGTTTTCCGCCACTGTATCGGGATTTCTGGCGTGTTTTAAGGTTTGGGGAAACAGGGAAAAATTGGAGAAATCTACGGATCTTTCTTTGTAGTCGTTGTTGTTGTTGATGATGATGATGCTAGGTTTAATCTTTGAAGTTTGAATAGCCATTCATCTTGAGATAGATTGATATTTGAGAGATAGAGAGAAGGGTAGGGGAAGGTAGAGGCAAAGGAAGCTATATATATGTGTATAGGGACAAAGAATAAAGGGAAACTTAAAGTTGAGATTAGACGCCCATACCTCACAATCTGGATGGGTTTGGCTTTGGGATCTTCAGAAATCATGGTGGGTAAATTAGATGGTGAAGAGTGATGCAAACAAGAACTAATTGAGATGAAGATTTGATTGTAGTGATGAATGAGTGGAAACTTGAAGGATCAATATGAAATTTTGAGTAAATTTAAGGGACCAAAATAGGACTTTGGCCTATAAAATATGACTAGGATAGATGATATGGAAGCCACATCATCATTTAACGACCACATCATCAGACTAACGGATGATTAACAACTCAGGGACCAAAACGTAGACAGAAGTGTAAAATTGAGGAACTGATTCGTATTTTCTTACAATTCAGGGACTAAATCGTTGATTCAGTAACAATTAAGGGACCAAAAATTTGGTTTTCTCTATATTTAAATATTTAAATATTATATATTATATATATAACAATGTTAAAAAAAAAATAAAAATAATAATAATAATAATAATAATAATAATAATACTAATTTTAAATTAGGAGCTAACAATAGATTAGTTTTTGTTTTTTGGCCAGACTTGGGCTCCATGTTTGTCTTCAATATTTAATAAATTAATTGTAAAATTCGTTACAACATCGACGTCGACGCCGAAAAATCCTCTCCTACGAGAGTGAATCATGGGATTTGAAATTTTGAAACTTTGATGGCGTACGTATATGAAAATATACAAATAATATATATAGGAGGTAAAAATAAAATATATCGATCAAAACAATATAATTAGATCGGCCAAAGAAACTTTGATTAAAAAAAATATGTGCCAAAAAAATAAAATAAAATCAAATTAATGTTGAATTAAATGTAATTAATAAAATAATTTATTAGGGAGTAAACTTAGTTTTTGATCTTTACTTTTATCCCAAAATTATGATCTAATCTCTAAATATCATAAATATATTCTTTGGCCATTAAAAATTTTTACAAACGGTCAACTATTTATTAATCTCTGAAATATTATTCTTAAATATGAAATAATTGATATTGCCAACTGTAGAATATGACAAATTTCTAGGCCATGTTCTATAAGACCTTCTATGCCATGTATAGAATAAAATACAAAACAATAATGACAAATAAAATACTAAAATAGTCTACTCCGTTCGAATTAATTAATCCAATAGACATTTCTTATAATTATAAAAAACACACAATGACAACCAAAAAAACTCACAAAAGAAACAAAATTATTTTTTTAAGGTAAATTACACAAAAGTTCCCTATGATTTGGCCCATTTACAGAAAGAGCACACGTGGTTTAAAAAGAGGCTAATAAGGGCCTTTGGTTTGTTCTATTAACAAAAAGGGTTCCAGGAGGTATTTGTCATTCAAAACTAACAGAATTAAGACAATGTGCAGCTCTAGTGATCCATTTTTACATACCCAATCCCTAATTTCCCCTCCATTTTGCAGAAATCGAGTCCTATCTCCACATTCTCGCGAACCCTAACTCCCATTCTCGCCATTTTTTCCATTCTCAAACCCTAATCTTCCATTCTCCAATCATGATTTCTGCACGATGGAGGAGAAATTAGGGATTGGGTATGTGGAATAAGGTCACGTGAGCCGCACATGTCCTAATTCTGTTAGTTTTGGATGGTAAATACCTCTGGGGACCATTTTTGTTAAGGGAGCAAACCACAAGCTCTTATTTTACACTTTTTAAATCACAGAGATCATTTCTGTAAATTAGCCAAACTACATGGACCATCTATGTAATTTGTTTTTTTTTTTACCGAGTCACGACGAAATGCATATATAATTATTAACAAGATGCATTGTTTTCGGCTGGATCAAGTTGTACATACACAATGCAATCATTGACATTTTTCAAATCAAGTTAATTACAATATCATCAAAATATATGCTAAGTAAATCATTATAATTAACTCATTAATCAAGTAATTAATTAATTACCTCCATTGAGCCAAAGAAGAAGAGGCAAAGACTCCTTGTTACGTCTAGCTTCTACAAAATAATAATAAAGTGCACGTCCTGCTTTTTTATCCACAGTCACATACCCTCCATAATGAGAAAACCTAGCTTTTGGTTGACCTGGAAGCCTCAAGATTCTATCTTTCTCTTTCGAGCTCTCAAAAACTCCGATTTCAATATTTTCTATTTTGATCTCTTTCGCTTTGAACTCGCTAGTCATGTCGATATTCGGATTCTCCCCTTTGAATTTAGAATTCTGGAAATTCCCATGAACTATGGCTTGCTTGTTGTGTCCATGACTAGAAGACACAAATAGTGAAAGAACAGTTAGAGATGAAAGAATAACAAGATGAAGAAGAAGGAGGCTATGGTTTCCTTTGGGCGCCATTGTGTTTTGTGAATTGGAGAAACAATGAGGCTCTTGGATCATTTAGTGTGTGTTATATGTGTATGTGAGAGAGAGATCAAGAAGATATGGAGAAAAATTGTTAGAATGTATTTGAGAACAATTAATTGATTAATTGATTTAAAATTAATAGAAAGAATTTTGGCCAAAACCTCAAATTGGTCCCTTATTTATAGGGTAGATTTTAAATTGGTTCATTATGTTTTATTTGTTTCAGATCGATCCTATATTCTCTTATAATTTCTTAAATTGGTCTCAAAACTACTTTCAAGACATGACTTGACCCATTTTGTTAATGATGTTTACTGGAGAAATAAATAACTCTTCAAGAAACTCATTATTCTAGATTTGTCTTATATTCGAACTTGAAACGAGAGACATGACATATTCAGTATTTTTTGGGACCATTTTGAAAAAATATAGAAAAATGTAGGACCAATTTTTAACAAATGAAACATAAGAGACCAATTTGAGGGTTTGGCCAAACAAATTTTATATATGCATATGTATATGTATATAAGGATCGGAAGCGCATTTAATCTTTGATGTCATAATTAATTACTATATAAGAGAAGTTAATTATTTAAAGATATTCCATTGATGAGATAAATGGCATTAGGTCATACAACATAGAGATCAAATAAGATATAGATCTATAATGTAAACAAAGTCTTACACTCCACAGAACATATTACAATAATAAAGAAAAGAAAAAGAAATCGTAGACAACACCGGAAAGATAAAATCAAGATCTCACTACATAATATATAAGAGATCATATCCACAATATTTCTAGAAAATACAGAAAACTTGGCCCAAATAAGAGAAGTTGATTAATTAATTTGTTTTTTGTTGATTGTATTCAAATCGATCACGTTGGCCGAATATAAAAGAATGCATACATATATATGTTGTGCTTTTTTCATTTAAAATCAGAATATTTATGAAGATTGATATATTGCACCAATTTGCTAATCAATTTTGATTGAGGAATTAAATTGATTGGAAATTGATGGAAGTGATGGATATGCATTAAATTGCAAGAATTGCCTACAAATAGATGTAATTTCTTCATGAGCGATGTGGTGTATGAGCATCACCAAGATGTAATTTTGAGGGAGGGCTTACAATTTTCTCCAGAAAAAAATTGTATTAAAGAGGGTTTTTAATTTTCTCCATGCAAAAATTACAATTATATATATATATATGGTCAATTGATAATAACATCCATTTTTAGGCGAAATTATTAATTAATAATTAAATAACATACGCGCAAGTAGGAGAAAAAAAAAACCTAAAATAAAATCAATGACGCCCACGAAATCAGGAAAAAGATAAAATCCATCTTTCATTATGTGTTCAGAAAAAAAAAAAATGCTTCCTTTTTTCTTTCTTATTGCGTCCCTACTATAATTTTATAGGAAACACTTGGGGTCTATATAGGAACACTAGTAAATAAATTTGATTATAGATATATAAATAACTAAGTAATTAAAGTTTGATTATGTAGGTAGGAAATGTAATGAATATATATACACATAGATAATTAATTCTAATTCGTCATTTTCAAGGGACATGGATCCTCATTGTGCTCTCTGCATTTTTTGTGCATTTTAAAGAGATATAGGAAGAGGTAGAGAGAGAAAATATAGTGCCTACATATTTATTATTTTGTGGATTTCACACTATCTCTCTTTATTTTTTCTTATATCTTTATAAAATGCACTAAAAATGCAAACACCAATACAAGAACGCAGAGGATCTACTTCTGTTATGATCCCCTGTGTGAAATTAGGTGACTGGCATGGTTATGAGGCTATTCTACATTGTAAGCGTACCCACAAGATAAAACAGTATAAACCAATTTGAATAATACTATCGATACCAAAATAGGTTTTGGCCTATTTTAAACAAAGACTAATGGTTATAAAAATTAAAGAAGGTTAAATTGTATTAAGACATTCTGAGTTTTAAGTTGGGGGCAGAAAATACTCTTGAGTTTTAAAAATTGGACAGAAAGACCTCTTTAAACTTTCAATTTTACTCACTTAAAACTCCCAAAATAACCCCATTTTTTAAAAAACTCAAAAGTCTTAAATAAACAAAGTCAGAAACCCAGAGAGTTTTTATTTGTCAAATTTTAAAACTCAAGAGTTCTAAATAAGCATAATTGAAAATTCACAAAGTTTTTCTATCAAATTTTAAAATTTAAGGGTATTTTTTATTCTTAACATAAAACTCAGAGGGTCTTAATATAATTTAATCTAGAAAAACGGTGCTAAATCAGGAAGGGGAGAGCCAGCTAAGAAGTGTTTGACTCATGAAAGTGCTATGCTTGGCTGGTAAATTGGGACTTTGTCCTGCTCCTCTCACTATTGTAAATCTTAGTCCTCCCTTATATTCTTGTGTGTGTCCACCAACCTACATTTATTCAAATATTTTCATATATTAATTCTTCAAGTTATAATAGACTTCAAAAAATTAGAAATAAAATCAAGCAACTACTTCACATTACACTGAAAAAAAACATTTCTAGTGGTTTGTTATTTTCCAAAATTCATACACTAGCATATTTATATTATTTTTATATGATTTTGAACTTCATTAATTACTATTTTATTTTTTAAAACTATACATTAAATAATATAAGATACAAAACATATTTTAGAATGAAAAGTATCCCGTGGAAAGTTAAATATATTTAACTTTTTATTATATTTTTAATAGCAGAAGCCAACTTTTTGTCCGCAAACTTTACATCAACCATTAATTTCGGCTCTATTTTTTATTTGGGGTCAATTTTGTCTTGTGTTTCACATTTTGATTAGTTTTATCATTTACTCATACTTTAGCCTAATATCAGCAACAGATTCTACGTTCCCGATGACATGTAATGTAAAATTGATAGAAAAAAAAACTCAAATTAAAAAATAGAATGAAGTATGTCGTAATTTATTAAAAAAAAGTCGGTTTAAAGATAAAACTGAACAAAATGAAAACATTTGAGATGAAATTCACTGCAAAAAAGAAAATAGAAACGAAATTGACAATTGATGTAAAATTTGGAGATCAAAATGGTCTTTTTGCCTATTTTTAATTGTAAATCAATCATTATAATTTTGAATTAGGCCAAAGTCTTATTTTAGTTCTTCAAGTTTGCTCAAAGTTCTGTTTTGGTCATTCAACTTTCCAAAACGTTCCACCTTTAGTCCCTGACTCTTTTCCATTCAGCTTTTCCGTTAGAAAAGGGGAAAACTAACTTTAATTATTCTCCCAAAAGTTTTACTATTTTGCATTAAGGTCCTTTTCCTTTTATAATAGGATCAAAATGTAAGAAAAAGAAAGAAATGGGGGATTAAAAGGAAAAGGACCTTAATGCAAAATAATAAAATTTTTGGGAGATTAAAGTTAGTTTTCCCCTTTTTTAATGGAAAAGTTGCATGGAAAAGAGCTAGGCACTAACGGTGGAACATTTTGCAAAATTGGAAGACTAAAACTGAACTTTAAGCAAATATGAGAGATCAAAATAAGACTCTGGCATTGTGAATTATTATTGGTTGTTCTTCCCAAGTTTACTTCTGGCATGTCGATGAACTTAAAATAATAATAATAATAATTACATATCACAATCCTCAATCTCAATAGCCTAAAGATGAACTAACAATAAATATAGGTAAAAATAAGTATTGAGATTGATATAGTAAAAGAATACCTCTCCATCAAAGAACCAAGGATGCCATGAAGTATATTTAGATTCCAAGTTCATCTTGTTGATAGAGTATTGTGTTGAAGAGATGCGAGTGAGAGTGAGAGTGAGTGGGAGTTGAGAGTCGAGAGTCGAGAGATTAGATTAGGTTTAGGTTTACATAAAAAAAAACTGCAAAAAGCCAGGTTCAACTCCCTATCCCGGGCCGGACCGTTTTCTTTTTCATCACGGCCCGGCCCAGCACTATTCTCCCCCATTTATTTTTTTGCCCGATTTGATTCTGTTTAGACCCAGCCCGAATTGGTCGGGTCGGTTTGAGTTGACCGGGGCGATCGAGTTTTTGTACAGCCCTAATTTTATGTTAATACTATTTTATTCATACTTGATATTTAAGTTTGTAATTTGTATTTGACAAAATTTATTTATTTTTGTTGTAGATGTTTCAGGGGCTTCAACTATCACTGAAGATTTGACGATGGATGTTTAATGATTTATTATTGAGTTTAGTCTCTTTGCAATGGATAAATTACTGAGTTTAGCATTATATTCATGTTTGCTAATTGTTTGTTTTGTTGTTTGTAATGGACTAATCGGTGAATTATGTTCATGTTTAGTATTTTGGTTTTGTTTGGTTGTTTGTAATGGATAATTTATGGTTATGGACTTGTTTTGCATTTTGGTTTTGATTGCTTGTTTGGTATAATGAACTTGAAGGTGAGATTGGCATAAAGGGTTGTTAGTTGGCATAAAGGTGAGATTATCTTTCTAGGATGACAAACATATCTTTAAGGGATCCAAATCTCATTGATTATCTTTCTAGGAGTTGGAATATTAGGCCTTCTAAATTGATTGTTAGAGATAGGATTTATATTATGTTTTTATTGTTAAAGTATTTTTATCCAATGCTATGCATTTTGTAGCCTAAATCCATGTGTGTTTTTGCCCAATTTGACTTGTTTTAAATATTTTTTTTGTGCAAATTTCATTTGGATCCATCAATTTCTAAAAAAAAAGTTCAATAGCTTCACTTTTTTTTTAAAAAAAAAACAGTGGCCCAATCCGATGATAAATTGGCCCGGCCCGGCACTATCCCGTGTCCACCGGGTCTCGGGTTGGGGCCACGTCTAAATTGTGGCCCGATTAATAAATCGGGCCGGGTCTCGGGCCAGGGTCAAACTCGTCCCATGTACACCCCTAAAAACAATCTTGACAAATAAATTGTTTACTTCTTAAGTTTACAAAATTTATTAATTTAGGTCAAAATCTCATTTTAATCCTTAAAGTGTATTATAAAATATATTTCAATTTTAAAAGTACTTTTATTCTTATTCTACTTGGATACTTAAATTTTTCTCCTTTTTTATTATTGATCCATAGCCGAATCCCACCCAATGTGGTTAAAAAAAGATTGTGATGAGTTTATAATCAATCCATAATCTTAAATAAATAGTATTATATAAAAAGATGTTTATATTTATTAAAAAATTTGTATCACTATTTTATATATATATATCCAATTTTATTATTGGTCTAAATTATAACTCTTTTACAAAGTATTTCCTAAAAAAAATTAGAGGCAAAATTAAAAATTAATGTAAAATTTAGAGTTGAAAAAGATATTTTTGCCAATAATAAAAAAACGTTATCCTTACCAATCAAATTCACGAGTAGAATAACCTACTGAAATGCAATTTTAATGATGTTCGAAACTTGGACTAATCTAGTCCAGTCTAACTAAAAAGAAATTGGATTGGGCCAATTATAAATTTTGTGTCCTCTAACTTGAATTGGGCCAATTATAAATTCTGTGCCAATTGTAAATTTTGTGTCCACAGAAAATGTTTCTATTGAGTATTGAGGTAAAATGTTTCTATTGAGTATTGAGGTAACATAAAGTTGTGCTCCCAATCTTTTTCTCTGCCAGGGTTCGAAAACTTTGAGCGCCGTTTCCCCCTTTCTTTTTTTTTTACTTGCTTTTGTTTCCTCCTCCTCTTCGTAGCAGTTTTTTTTCTTGAAGGCGTCCCTCTCCCTTGTAGTGGGAGTGTTTTTTTGGCTCCGAAACCGGTTGAGATATTGTAGATCTGCTTCCCAAACTTCTTCTCAAAAGCTTGAATATGGTGAAGAACGGATCCTCTGAGAGGATTTCCTGATCTGGCAGAATCGTTGGCGATCGACGAAGAAGATGGAAATCAGACTGCAAACAAGTGAAGATCTGAGCTTGGCGTCTGGTTTGTGTCTTTTTTTAGATGTGTTTTGTCAGTGTTTTCTTCTCCTTCTTTAGTATAGTTTGGTGTTGATCTTCTGTATTTTGGTCCACCCCTCGTGTGTTGCTTGGGGTTTGGTTTCTCTTCTATGAGATGTGTATCTTGGGAGTTGAGGGCTGGTTGTATTGAAATCTCTGTGTCCCTCGGTGGATTCCCGTTTCTCCCGTTTTTCAGAACGGGCTATGTACTCTTTCATGGCTTGCCATGATTTGATCAAAAAATAAATTTTGTGTCCACCAACTCAAAAGAAATTTGAGACATTTTTTTAGTTTAATTATGAGTTTTTTCAACTTATTCGCTTAGGTCTAGGTAAAGATTAATCTCATTCAGGTCAAGAGCGAACAATTAAAGTCATTCAAATAATATTGACTTTAGGGCTCAAACCGAGGTCCCTTAACTTGGGGTGCAACTTCCTTACCTCTACACTACATACTTATTGGTAATCATTTTCATTAATATATACAAATTAAAAAATATTTAAAATAAATAAAAAGTCTAAAGTAAATTTATAAAATTAAAAAAAAAAAGAAGAATTATTTAATTTATCGGGCTTGAACCTAGTCGGGTCTTAGATTTACAAAACCCAACCCCACCCAAATCACCATGGATAACCCCAATTGATGAAATGAATAAACAATCAATGAGATAATGGAATTGCAAGTATGAAGGTGATACTAAAATTTACCATTATTTTCATAAATAAAGTTCAAATGTAAATTATTAAAGCCTAAACAAGTTTAGACTAATTAATGGATAGGAAGAGGAGAGCCATCTAAGAAGTGTTTGACTAGTGAAAGTGCTCTGCTTGGCTGGTAACTTGGGACTTGATGTCCTGCTCCTCTCACTGTTACAAATCTTAGTCCTCCCCCTCCCTTATACTCTTGTGTGTACCCACCAACCTGCATTCATTCAAGTATTTTTACAATTGACAATAGAAAAATATCAAGAACGAAATTGAAAATTGATGTAAAATTTAAGAACCAAAATAGTATTTTTCCCTTATATAAGTATTGACATCAATATTATAAAATTACCTCTCCATTATAGAACCAGGTATACCATGAAGTTTTAAACTCCAAGTTCATCTTGTTGATAGAGTATTGTGTTGAAGTAACAGGGACTCTTCCATCTATATCACCACTGTATTTCATTCAAATACAACGTTCAGATTCATAATTAATATATGCTAACCAATTAAGAGGATTTGAATTAATTAAGCACAGAAAAATTAATCTTTTGATCCTTATATTTACTTAAGTTTTCAATTTAGTCCCTAGAATTTTTTTTTAAAAAAAAAATTGTCCCCCTATACTTCACAATTATTTAAGTTTGAGCTCTTAATTACAACTTAATTATTTGTTTATAGCTGGTTCATATAACTTATCATAACATAAAAGTCTAAGGTAAAATTGTTTAATTTGTAGTATTGGTTGTGTCAGTGCAAATATTTGTATGTACCGAGTTAAAATCTCGGTTTGGTTCTTTCATAAATGTTCTTAATAAACACTATTATAACATAATTAACATTATTAAGGATCAACATATAAACATTTGAGAAGTATGAGGACTACTTTTTGAAAAAATGAACAATAAGGACTAAATTGAAATTTTAGATAAACTATACGGTCCAAGATATTAAATTTTCTTACCTGAAAATCCAGACCCTGATGCCTTTCTTGAGGAATTCTTGTAAAAGTGGAATAATAGTTGAAGGGCTATCATTCCATTTGGTAATAATATCACTGCAAGGTGACCACTCAAACTTGAGTTTTGTCACATTGGCATGAAGAGCTTCTTGAACATCAGGTCGGTTTAGATATGCAGTCACATAATTATCACTACAAGGATCAATCACAAGCTGCAAAATAATAATAGAAAAAAGAATTATAAATATATATATGCAAGCAAACGAAAGAGGTAATTAATTAAGAGTTTGAAAGTTGTTGTTAATTACAGGGTTATGATCCTTGGGTATGTCAGTGAGATTAGGATTTTTGCACAAAGGAGCATAAATGTTGTAAATGTCAATATAATTAGTGGCCACTTGTGCTGCATTTACTGCTGAATCACATTCTTTGTTCTGTTTTGTGGCATTTGGTGAGAAATCACAGAACTTATCAATCACTGAAGCTAATGTGTCTGGGATTATGGCATGACTTCCAAAAAAATCAAACATTCCTTTGTTGTCTGTCTCATCATTTATTACTGCATTCCCTATCTGCAAAAAACAATGCACTAAATTGTAATTTTGTGATAAATTCAAAGACTAAATTGTAATCTAATATAATGTATGTTTAGGTACCATGATGCCTTTGAGGTTGATGAAAGTGTGATTAGAGTTAGTGTTGTGATGGAGAATTGTGTGAGCAAGTTGAGGAACATAATGGCCAGCATAGCTTTCTCCAGTAATGTAGAAATCTCTGTTTTTGTATTCAGGAAATCTCTCAAGCCAATTCAGTAAAAACATGTAATTATCTGAAGCTGTGTTTTTGTCACCACTATTATCATAATCTGAGGTTCTGTTTGCGTATGAGAATCCTACTCCTGCTGGTGACTCCAAGAACAACACATTTGCAGCTTCAAACCAAAAAAAAAGTTTAGTGAATATTAATTAACATAAATGACTAATTCATTTTAATTAGTTAAGCATATAATTAATTAATTTTATATATACATACCACGATTCCATGGGTATCTGGTTTTGAAGAGCGTTTTGCCATCGCTGTGTACTCTGAAGGGTCCAAGTTCTTGCATTGCTCCATAGGCAAGTGATGAGCATCCAGGGCCTGATGACAAAATAATGCCAAAATAAAATAAGTAATAATAATAACAAGGTCCAATATCTTTTTTTCTGTTATAGATTTGATCCCATGTGCTTGGATCATATGGAACTTTTTGCAAAGATATGTGACTAATTCTCTAACATGACCAAAAGTTATAGGACTAAATTGAGACTTTTGCAAATATATGAGACCAAAAGTGCAATAAAAAAATATACATGAGCAAAAGATATGGAACCAAATTTACACTTTCACCTAAGAACAATAACAAGAATTGTAACTATTTTTATTAATATCCTTCACTAAAATTATTTTTTCTCAAGGTACTAATAATATTAAATGTGAGTAATTCTTTTGAATATTTAAATTTCAATTCAAGCCCTACATAGGAGAGAAGTAAGTCTGTGTGAGTATTTACGTAAGTTATATGAGAATAAGAACTAACACCCGTTAAAAAAAATTTCAATTCATAACTTTGTGAGAGGTTAATCTTTTGGTAGTACTATATTATAAATCAATGTTTGTTTTTTTGCTTTTCTTGATTATTTTTAAATTTGTTGTTCTTCACAGAATATAGAATGAAGAGAATTTAATTAATCGTTATATATATACCCTGCCAATGAATGATTGGAAAGAACAATTCTGACCGACATATATATTTAAATATTAAATTAAATATTATATATATAACAATGCTATAATTATAATAATAATAATTTTAAATTAGGAGCTAACGATAGATTACTTGGGCCATGTGTGTCTTCAATATTTAATAAATTTAATTGTAAAATTCGTTACTACATCGACGCCGAAAAATCCTCTCCTACGAGAGTGAATCGTGGGATTTGAAATTTTGAACCCTCCTATATCCAGCGAAATTTTGATGGCGTATATGAAAATATACAAATAATATATATATATATATATAGGAGGTAAACATAAAATATATCAAAACAATATAATTAGATCGGCCCAAAAAAATCATTTATAATATTCATTAATTGGAATATGCATTGGAAAAGAATATAATCTTATAAAACTAATACATCTTGTTTTGGCAAAATCTTGAAACCTAAGAAAAAAAAATCTATTTTTTTATTTTGAAAATATTTGAAGATTATTCAGATTTATTTCTGTATTGGTACTATATATATATATATATATATGGCAATTATTTATATCCCTCACAGGAATAAGAAGGAAAATAAAAAATTAATAAAGATACTGCCAACTGTAGAATATATGCATATGACAAATTTCTAGGCCATGTTCTATAGGACCTTCTATGCCATGTATGGAATAAAATACAAAACAATAATGACAAATAAATGTCTACTACGTTAAGTCTTAAATTCACCGAATTAAATTAATCCAATAGACATTTCTTATAATTATTAAAAAAAAACACAATGAGAACCAAAAAACTCACAGAAGAAACAAAATTACATTTTTTTCTTAAACAAGTCGATCACAATGAACTGCATATATAATTATTAACAAGAAGCATTGTTTTCGGCTGGATCAAGCTGTACACACACAATACAATCATTGACATTTTTCAAATCAAGTTACAAGATCATAAAAAAATATATGCTAAGTAAATCATTATAATTAACTCATTAATCAAGTAATTAATTATTTACCTCCATTGAGCCAAAGAAGTAGAGGCAAAGACTCCTTGTTACGTCTAGCTTCTACAAAATAATAATAAAATGCACGTCCTGCTTTTTTATCCACAGTCACATACCCACCATATTGAGAAAACCTAGCTTTTGGTTGACCAGGAAGCCTCAAGATTCTATCTTTCTCTTTTGAGCTCTCTGAAACTCCGATTTCGATATTTTCTATATCGATCTCTTTCGCTTTGAACTCGCTAGTCTTGTCCATATTCAGATTCTCCCCTTTGAATTTTGAATGCTGGAATTTCCCATGAACTTTGGCTTGCTTGTTGTGTCCATGACTAGAAGACACAAATAGTGAAAGAACAGTTAGAGATGAAAGAATAACAAGATGAAGAAGAAGGAGGCTATGGCTTCCTTTGGCCATTGTGCTTTGTGAATTGGAGAAACAAGGAGGCTTGGATCGTTTTGTGTGTGTGTATATATAGGTGTGTGAGAGAGAGATCATGAAGATATGGAGAATAATTGTTAGCATGTATTTGAGAACAATTAATTGATCTTAATTGATTTAAAATTAATGGAAAGAATTTTGGCCAAAACCTCAAATTGGTCCCTTATTTATATACGGTAGATTTTAAATTGGTT
Source organism: Chamaecrista fasciculata (assembly GCA_003254925.1). Taxonomy (NCBI): domain Eukaryota; kingdom Viridiplantae; phylum Streptophyta; class Magnoliopsida; order Fabales; family Fabaceae; genus Chamaecrista; species Chamaecrista fasciculata. The sequence continues at coordinate 271,809 of QANZ01037024.1, read as the reverse complement.
CATTATCTTTTATTTGTTTCATATTGATCCTATATTCTTCCATAATTTCTTAATTGATCCTAAATCTACTTTAGAGATGTGATTTGACCTTGTTTGCTAACGATCTTAACTGAAGAGATAAATAACTCTTCAAGAAATTTGTAGTTCTAGATTCGTCACACATTTGAACCTGAAACGAGAGATATGACACATTTAGTATTTTTTGGAACCAATTTGAAAAATTATAAAAAAAATGTAGGACCAATCTTAAACAAGTGAAACACAAGAGAGACCAAGTTGAAATCTATCCCATATATAAGGAACCAATTTGAGGTTTTGGCCAAAGATTTATATATATGTATATGTATATGTATATAAGGATCGGAAGCGCGTTTGATCTTTGATGTCATATTACTAAATAAGAGAAGTTAATTAATTAATTTGTTTTCTGCTGACTGTATTCAAATCGATCATGTTGGCCCATGTGATCTGGGTTCTTATAAAAGAATGGATATATATATATACTAACGGGCACGCAAAATATGTATGTAAAATATAAAATTATTCAAAAATAATTTGTTAAGAGAAAATATTACAGAGTACTAAAGTGTCACTATTTAAATCACCGAGTACTAAAGTGAAATATGACCAAACCATAGAGTACCAAAATGTAATTTACCCTTTTTTTATGGAGTTTAAAATATTAATGAAAATCAAAAGTAACTTGTTTGGGATGAGAGAACGTGGGCTAGTGCGTGATTTTTTTTTCTTTTTTATTTTTTTAATTCAGTAATTTTGATCAACCATAAAGGAGTGGAGCCATATAATATAGTATAAATATAAATATAGATATAAATATATATGGTCAATTGATAATAACCTGCATTTATTTTAGGCCAAATTATTAATTAATATTTAAATAACATACACGCAAGTAGGAGAAAAAAACAAACCTAAAATAAAATCAATGACGCCCACGAAATCAAGAAAAAGATAAAATCCATCTTTCATTAAAAATAAATTTGATTAAAAATATATAAATAACTAAGTAATTAAAGTTTGATTATGGTGTTATACATAATCAAATAAGATTAAAGTAAATAAAATATTAATTTGCTCCAAATGAATGGTTGTATAATATTGATATAGACATTCAAACAAGAGGATGAAGACGAGTAAAAGAAAGCTAAAGGAAGATTCGTACATGACTGAATCAGTAGTCGTGCACATGCAAGGTGAGCCAAGTTATAGATATATATATATATAGAGTATGATTGTGGTTTGGCCTATTTAGAGAAGAGTTTATAGGGTTTAAAAAGTAACAAATAAAGGATTGAGATTCGCTTCGTTAACAAAAAAAAGTTCTAGAAATTTTTTTTGTCTAAAATTAACGATGTAATCAATCTTTATTTGTCATTTTTTAAACTACATGGACCTTTTCTCTAAATAAGGCATACCACAGGGACTCTTTGTATAATTTATCCTCAAATAAGGGTAACGTGTCAGGCACATGGGAGGACAATGTTAACTTTAGATGACCTCTTTTATGAACCGAGCAAACCTCAATTTCCAAATTACTAGGTCTCTCGGTGTAATTTACCCTATGATATAGTGATATCAATTAACATGGGTTTTGAGTTTTGGCTATTTTTATTGAAAGACTTTTCTAATAATTACATACTACAAGAGTATAGGAGAAGAAAAGAAAATCTTAGGCAACACACCTAAGAAAGAAAGAAGATAAAACTAGATCTCCTATACTAGAAAATACATCAATAATCAGATCCACACAATATTTGATACACGTAGTTTTGACACAAATTTGGGTTGGGTTGTGTACACCATGGATTTGACCCATCCCAACCCAATTTTAGTGGGTCAATTTTGGACCCAACCCATCTTGACCCATTATTTAAATGGGTTGGGTTTGGGTTGGGTCAATTTTTGCCACCCCTATCTAATTTCATAAATTAAAGCCAAAAGTACTAATTTCGTCCCTAAATTTTACACCAACTGTCAATTTCATCCCTTATCTTTTTTTGTTGTCAATTTCATCCCCAATATTTCACATTTCAGTCAATTTTATCCTTTGACTAACTTCTTTCAATAAATTAACGACAGACTGCATCCTATTTTTCAATCTGAGTTAGGATTTAAGTTTATTTTTCTATTAATTTTACATTATATATCATTAGCCATGCAGATTTTGTCAATAATATTTGGCTAATGTAAGAGCAAAAGATAAAATTGACCAAAATATGAAACATTAGAGACGAAATTGACAGGAAAAAAAGATTAGAGATAAAATTAACAATTGGTGTAAAGTTTAGGGACAAAATTAATATTTTGCCTAAATTAAATAGTGTTTTTGTATTTCGTCTAAGATCTACTATATGCCATATCTTATGTGGCATTGTGAAATTTTAAAGCCTAAGTAATTAGTACGGATTCATCTCCTTTTAAATCAAGTTTCAACAGGTGAGATTAAAATAATACTACAGCAGAATGTCACATTATCATTTAATGAAAAAATGGCCAAAACCTTTTGGTGCCCCTAAGATGAGTTTATCTTCTATGCTATCATGATTAGATACAAATAAAGAAACCTTCTCAATAATTACTTATCTCATTATCGATTTTTGTCTCTTAATTAAAACCATAAGTTAACTTATCATCATGCTCCACAATTTTTATTAGAAATGATTTGTAATTAATCCACGCAAAACTTAATTACTGGGACCCTTACTATAAATAATTTTAAAATGACAAACTGGAAGTTATGTGCTTATTTGTAAGTTTCTCAAATGCTATTTTTTTTTTTGGTCTTCATAAAGTTTAGGTGAGTTGGGCCCGGGGAAGCTCACTAAGGCCAGGGCAGGCCTCCAGGTTCTATGAGCGCTTACAAAAGTATTTACTGACCGCCTACCAACAAAGTCCTCACATTAACCGTGAGAAGCAAACTCACAATTTTGTGGGTTATGAGCTGATTCCTTACCAACTGCGTCAACCAATATCAAATAATTAATTGAACCATTAAAAATATGTGATACACTATTACATGCATGTAATTTTACATATTTGTTTATCTTCTAAATTAAATTAAGATTTTTTCAAATAGCAAAATACATTAAAAACCTCACCGATTTCTAGATTTGTTATTTCATTAAGCTTTTTTTTTTTGGCCTGAATTTCATTAAGCTTTTGAAAATAATGACACAATAATATCATTAATTTATTATCTTATCTCCCTGATCAAATCACAAGGGAATATTTGGTGTCCTTAATGAATTACTCTTCCACAAAATAATGAACTCAAATTTAATTTTCTTTTTGGTGGATCAAATTTAATTTTTTGTTGAGAAAATTCTCATATTTAATATCCGATAATATATTGAATATGTTTATACCAAGTCTTTTTACTGGTAAGAAATAATAAAGAAAATATGACATTCACTATTTTGTTTTTGCCTGAACATTGACTCATTGAGATATTCTGACCCACGTCTCTCAAAGTCATATAATATACTAGGGGGCACGCAAATTTTTATGTAACTTTTAAAATAATATAAAATTTAAAGTGACATAAAATAAAATCGTATAAAATGATGATTATAACTTTAAATTATTGCTAAGAGAAGATTGAAAATATGAAATAATTCTAGAGACTTTGAGAGATGTAAATATGCATGTAAAATATGAAATAGTTTAATTCATAATATATATAAATAATGGAACCGTCAATTATGATTGTGGTAAGAGTAAATAAAAATCGTCATTTAAGATTCCTTTGAATTGGCTTATCCACGTATCTTTGAAATGCAGAATTGTTTGCATTTCTGTTTTTCTTTTTTCATTTTGTTTTTCTTTGCAATATTAAAATCAGTTATGTAATGGGTTGCTTAAATCATGGTAGAACACCGGAACGTGCATAGTGAGGAAGGAGAGATATTGACGGTTTCAAGTATTTATTTTTTATTTTTTATTTTTAAAATTAGATATTTTTGACATTTTTGACCAACAATAAACACCCTCAGACATATAATATAGTATAGATTAAATATAATATATTATTATTAAAAAATAAATAGTGGTAGTGGTTACTAAAAAAATTAATTAACATATCATTATTTTTCAATTTCATCACTTAATTTAAAATATAAAAATAGATATTATTTTAAATATATAATAATTTTATATTTAAAAATAATATTCTCGAAGTCAATATATATATATAATATATATATGTATATATATATCACAAATATCATATTGCTTTTGAAAATTACTACTTAAGAACAGGTGATAAACATTTTTTTAAAGAAATATTTTTGAGTCTAACATTGCCTTTTGAATAAAATACTTAACTTTTAAGTCAAACGAAAATATGAGGTGTTTATTTTTATCTGGCATTGTCAAGCTTGACTTGTAGATATGTCATTAATTAATGCATACAATGTTATATATACATATATTTTATAAATAAATAAGATGTACTAGGCAATCTCAACAAGTACTAGGCAGAATATAACAGCAAAATGGAATTTAGAAATTATATTATATATTACCCGACATACAACAATCTCTTTCAAACGAAACTATATTTTCGTAAATATTTGGACATTCATTTTTCTAATTCAATTCCTACCCAAAAAAAATTCTAATTGAATTATATAAATATTCCTTGTAATGGCTTCTCTTCATGAAGGTGGCAAGTAATTTTGGGCTTTATTTTAAGATCCATTATTCCCTATTCTGAAAAATTCTGATTTTTTTTTATTTTATCAAATTTCATTTCATTCCAAGTATGGGCTTCATCTCATACTCTTTGGGCTGGATTGAAATATCTCTCAAAAGCATCTTAGGTCCACAAAGACAATTGTTTCAACTTTGAAGAGCAAAATCTAACCCAAAAAAAATTCGAAGAGCAAAAAATAGTGATTAGTGAATTTTAAGTAAACTTGGCATTTGGCAATCGATCCTTTTTGTTTTTGTTGGTCAACATACTCTTTGAAAAAGATGTACAATGATCTTTCTAAAACTTTTGCAAGGCATCCAATACTACCACTTAAGATTGATTTGCTTTGACAAAATTATTTATCCTATCCCAAAAGTTTTTGTTATACTTTTAAACTTTTTTAATTTAAATTATATTCTCATCTTTTCTTCTTTGTGCCAATTATATCACCAATTTTAGAGTACAATTGATTTAAATGTGAAACATTCATGATACAATTATCTCAAATGTAAAACATTGAGAGTACAATTAATCCAAAATTAACTTTGAGAATACAATTGAAAGTGACCTGATACTTTTGGGGTATTAATAATACTTTTGCATTTGCTTTTCTAATAATAAAATTACATTTGGGAAAAAGAAATAAACCAAGAAAACAAACAACACATCTATATAGATAGTTAGATACACTTGCTCGATATAAAATTTAAAACTCAAACATTACAAAAATAACTATAATATAATATATAATTTATGATGACTCTGCAAATAGAGAAAACACATTTCTCAACTCTTTTTGATAGTTAAGTCATTAAAGATTTGAAATAAGAAATGAATCAAGATAATTATAAATCTAATTAAATTGGTGAGAAATAAATTTTCAACAAAAAGTTGATAGAAGAAAACACCTTAATTATAAGAGAAGAAAAGGCAACTCTCAAAACTATATGGGAGAGCAAAACTCCTACTCCTAATAAGAGAGGTAAAGAAAAACAAAAACCAAAACAGAATAAAAGAAAAGAAGGAAGACTAGTATGTATTTGATAATCTTGAATTTGTCTAAGAAACATTGCGAAAAAAAAAAAGTTATACTCAAGCAAAAGAATTATCTATGAAGCATGGACATATCGTTAAACAAGTGCGTGCATTTTCATTCCCTTGCCATATATTATCATTAGCACGCTCTGCAAGGATTTCGTCGAGAAGAAAGCGTCGCTTGGGGTTGTCACTGTTCAACAGCGGTGGCCCCCTCCATTTTCGCCCTTTAGGTATGTTTTTTGTGTAGATTTTCTCCATTAGAGAGATTTGTCTCCTTCCACTAGGGAAGTTTTGTCCTTTCATTAGGGAAGTTTTCTTCCTTTCTTTAGGAAATGTTGTTTTCTCTTTTCTTCTAAGATATATTTTTATTTCTAGATCTGATCTTGGAGCTTTCTTTGTAGAGAAATATCCTTGAAGAGTATTCTCCCAGAGAGGAAAGAGGGGTGTGTTGCCTCCCCTTCACTTCTAAGATATATCTTAGTTTGGTATAGGAGATCTTGATCTTTATGTATGTATCTTTCTTAGGTGTGTTGCCTAGGATTTCTTTTTTTTTTCTCCTATACTATTTGTAGTATGTTTCTCAGGAGTGCTTGACTGTAGTTACATTGTTAGATCTATGCCTGGCTTATCTCATTGATGTATGGCTTAGTGCCAATTTATCTCATGAATGAAGCATGGACATAGACACAGCGATATGCCAAATTCTCAAAATTACGTGATAGAACACGACATATATTCTAGAACATTATTAATTCCTTCGTTGCTATCATTTAGTATAGGTGTGTAAGCAAATTGAAGACTAATATAAGTTGAAGGTAAGTACACGCATTTTGTGTTGTTGACTGTTTTTTTTGTTGTTGTTGTTTGGTGCTGTTTGTGAACACTACCCACGTTGATTTGCATCAAAAGGATTTCCTCCTTATAGAAGCAACGCTTTTTAATCCGCCGCACATAAAGTTGCAAAATATTGAAACTTCATTTTCATTTTTCAAGCATAAATTTTTACACTCAATGTATATAGAAGGGTTATCTAATGTTTTACTTCATCGATTATCTTTTTCCACAAATTATAACGTTCTATTTGAAGATGTATAATCACTCTTCTATCAACATCAATGACAAGTAATATCTAATACGAAATATCTTATATATGTTGTGTTGCCCTTCATTTTTTAACCTCTTCATTTAAGTAGTATTTTGAAAATAACCTTTTAAAAAATCCTTTTACTACAAATTAGATGTGATATTTTAGTATAATAATATTTTTTTAATTGTTCATGTCGCGTAACATATTTTTGGGTTAAGACTAATTTCATTCGCGCCTCAAAGAGGATACGGTCAGAACTCTTCCAACAATATAATGTCGACTCTAAGGATCGAACCTGGATCCTCTCCCTAGAGTGTAGCTCATCAAACCGCTACACCAAACACTTATTGGTTGCGTAACATATTTCAAGAATCGTCTAATAGTATTAAATTATGTCTGACAGTTAAATTTAATGTATAAAATATTATAATTTTGCAATGTAACATTTTTCTTAATTTCTATAAATTTTTATAAAAAGTAAAAATAATATCTTATATTTAGTACATGATAAAAAATTAATTTCCCTTATTTTCCAAAATCCGATTCTCCATTTTTAGCCTTTGTCTTCGTTTCTCACTTAGCTTTTATTTTGTGTCGTATCATCATAAAAAAAAAAAAAGACTTTTGTATATGGTGTCGCGTCGACCTAAAAGCAAAACTAATTAAGTCTTAATTATTAAGATAATCGAAGTTAAAGCATGATTGTTGTACATAGAATTTTAATATCTCCAAAAACCGACATTTTCTTGCTTAAACAGTTAAACCATTGAATTCTGGATCTGCGATACCAAATAAATTAGAATTAGTGACGAGTTGGATAACTATTAGTTATTTATTATATGCTTATCCTATAATGCTTTTGCAGCATCGATAATGAAAGTCATTCTCATAGTCCCACACTTCAAAATCATCTTGCTGTTTTGTTTTGTTCTTTTCCTCAAGCCAATTATAGAGTGCAATATTCTATAAGGATCTCCTCTCTCATTTTAGTTTTAAAAACTAGTCCTAGTTCATTGTATATATTATTTTGCCTAAAGTGCACTTTTAGTCCTATAACTTTGGTAAAGGTTTCAATTTGGTCCCATAACTTTTTTTGATGCAATTTTGGTCCCATAACTTTGGCAAAGGTCTCAATTTGGTCCCATAACTTTTTTTGTTGCAATTTTGGTCTCATAACTTCTAAAAACGTCCCACCATTGGTCCCAAGTTGATTTCCGTTTATCCTAAAACTTCACCCATATTTGACATGTCATCATCAACTCAGCATGTCAGATCATTTTTAACGACAGATAATGATTGGAAATTAGCTTGGGACCAATGGTGAGACGTTTTCAAAAGTTATGAGACCAAAATTGCAACAAAAAAAGTTATGGGACCAAATTGAAACCTTTGCCAAAGTTATGGGACTAAAAGTGCACTTTAGCTTATTATTTTTATATTAATTATAAGAAAATATTAGGAGAAGCTCAAGCGTTTTTGTACCATTGAACGAAACAAAATTGTATTGATATTTGTATAAAATAAAAATATATATTATTACCTAAATTTCAAAATTATTTACCTATGAAGCATAGATACTGACATGGACACACCGACACGTTTAAAAATTAAAATTACACGGCACATCACATCATATATTTAAAATCACAAAATATATGTCATATGTCTCATTATTTTCTATTGTTTATCATGTTAAAATCACAAAAAATTGATTTTATATCTTGAAACTTACGAATATGTGTTGTATAAGTATCGAACATAGACACGTATCTGACACGACGATACGCTTTTTCAAAATGAAGTATTCATGCTTCATAGTTATTTACTCAATAATCGACTATTTATATACAATAGGAGAGTTATTAGTTATTACAAAGATTTAACACAATAACATCAAAATTAGGTAGAAGAAATTTGATGTCTTCCCCATGGAATCAATGTAGGCTAAGAAGCACATCGTGAAATTTAACTTTTGTACCATATAAGTGGATTACACCTCTTAAAATAGAGAAAAACCTATTCTAAAGAGGTCAAGCTTCTCAAGGGTAAAGAATGGGGATTAGATCTTTGGCATTTTTTTCTTTATGCATTTTTTATAAAGTTAGAGAGAGAAAGTAAGAAGAAGAGAAAAAAAATATGAATTTTATGAAATAAAAATATATAAGACCCACAATATTTTCGCTTTCTTTTTTTCTCTTCCTTTCTCTCTCTTGCTTTATAAAAAATATATAAAAAAAACTCTAAAAAATCCATTTCCTAAAAATTGATCGTCAATTACAATAGTTATTTTTCTCTGGTTAATAAAATCTTTAAAAGATGACAACTAATATAAGGTCTTAAAACTGGTTTATACTCAAAATCAATGATCTGACCTTATGCTATTTAATAAGAGAAGATGAGTTACTAGTTAATCTTATTTCTTGAATTAGAATTAATGAGATGATGTTATTATTTATATAGAAATAGAATATTGAGAGGTTGACACTTGGAGGAGTGGTGGGGCCTAGAAGTGGTGGTGCTTGGCGTAAACGCGAGTGACAGATTTATAGCAACGACAACAAGTTTGACCGCCGCATTATCTTATGTCCCTTGGTTTTCATTCAGTATTCAGTGGGATTATTTGTCTTGTGTTCATCTTCATCCACACATGTTATGTTGTCCATTTCTATTAGTATTTCCCTATGCTTCTTCCAACCACTACCTTTTAAGATATGGACCAAAAATAATATGGACCTAAATTGGGACTTTTTGCAAAGATTATATGACCAAAATTGCAACAAAAAAATATATATGACCAAATTGGAAACTGAGCAAAAGATATAAGACCAAATTTGCACTTTGGCCTAAAATATATATTCAATATGGTCTCCTATATGTGGGATGGATTTCAAATTAGTCCATTACATTTTATTTATTTCAAATTAGTTTTATATGTTCTTATGATTTTTCAAATTGGTCCTGAAAATACTGAATATAGTTATATCTCTCTTGTTTCAAGTTTGAATGCAATAAGTTTAGAGTTGCGGATTTCTTTTAAAGAATACTTTGGGTCGTTAATAAACGAGGTCAAATCGAGTCTCAACAGTAAGTAATTTGTTTAGCGGTCAAGCAAGCAAAGTTGATCATATCTCTCTCGTGTCAAGTTCAAATGCCGTGAATTTATAACTATGTGCTAACTCTTGAAGAGTTCTTTACTCTGTCTAGTAAAAATCATTAGCAAATAATGTCAAATTGCGTCTTGAAAGCAGGTTTGAGACCAATTTAAAAAATTATGAAAATATGTAAGACCAATATGAAACAAATTACTGTTCAAAACAAAACAAATTAAGTATATATAAGGGACCAATTTGGGGTTTTGGCCAGTTTTGTTTACAAGTTTTTTATAGTTCTCACCGAATGTACCAATCCCAGTCTAGGTGGAAAATGTTCCTTTCTTAATTATTAATTAGTTTTATTAAAGTTTGACAATCTGTTTTATATTAAAAAAAATTAAAAGTTTGACAAAATTAATAGTGTGAATAAAAAAGCTTAAACCCATCCATAGTCTTGATAATAAACTTCACAACAGAACCCAGAAACCAAACATTCAAAACTTCCAATTCTAGTTCCCAAACACCCCCAATCATCACAATTTTCCTTTTCCTTTTCTTTTTCTTTCTTCGTGAATTCCCATTTGTCAATGATAATCTTGTCACAGAAATTCGCAAAATTCCACAACAAACTGGAGAATCACAACCATCACACTCATCATCATCACCACCATGATCACCATCCACCATCGCTGGAATTATCATCTTCCCTTCGTGCTTTTCGATCCGAACTTCTGAACGCAATTTCGCAATTAACCCTAAATTTGAACCCCGAATCAGGAATTCTTTCCCTATCATGGATCCAGAAGTTGTTAGGGCTCTTGCCAATCGCCAACAAGGCATTCGCGAAGTTAATTTTGAGTGTAGATCATCCCATGAGCAAATGGGAACCCGAATCGATCGAAGGGTTTCTTAGTTACAGCTTGATTCTGCTCGATCTCTTCAATTCGATTTCTTCGAATCTTTCTCATCTTGGACAGGCTCGGATTTCTCTGTCTCACGGCTTGAGCATCCTGGAGAATTCGCCTTCTTCAGCGATGAAGCATCTGAAATCGATTCAGCCGTGTAGTGTTGGAAACCCTAGTTTCGGTAAAGAAACGAAAGCCGAAGATCGCGATGCGAAGAATCTATCGGGTAAGGAATGGGTTGTTCGTGAAGCTATGAAGGAATTGAAGGGCGTTGGATTTTTTGTATGTGGGGTTTTCTTGTCTGGTTTATGCTGTGATTTTAAGCCGTACATGGAGATGAGAAAAATTGCAGGAGGTGGATTTGACGATCTTGCAGTTTCTGCGCTTGATTCCAGAATCAGTGAATATTTGTTGATTGAGAAAAAGCCTTTGTTGAAGGAGATCAATGAGATAAATGGATCTGTTTCTAACATTGTTGATTCTGATTCTGTGAAAATTTATGTAGCCATGGAATTGCAGGAGAAGATTCAAGTGTTGGAGAAGCTATTGGATGGTGTAAGCAAGGAGGTGGATGATTTGTTTGCCAAGGTAATGACACAGAGAACCGAATTGATTGATTGTTGTAGACTTAGGAAACAATCGCAAAAGTCCAATACTTGATTTTGTGTAAAGACAGATAGGTTGGTTGGGTTTGAACTTTTTTGTGATGTTCTTGGATGATTCTCATAGTCATGTAAATTCTCAATGTGATTAAAGATTTCTTTGCACAGATCTGTTGGGTTAGCTTCTATTATGTAATACAATGTCTGAAATGGTTAGTTCAATATAATATCAAACATTGCCTTCCTCTGTTCTTGTGTTCGAATTTAAGGAAGTTGTCTGAAATTAGATTCTCTTGAGTTATTTAGAATTTGCCAATTTTTAACCATTGAATTTCATGTTTGCCTTTAAGATTTCTACATGTGACGAGCTCATTTAAGATTTCGACATGTGACGAGCTCATTAAATTAAACGCAACGTTTTGATAAATTTTAGGGAGGCATCTTCCATAGGCCTCTCAATGATAGAGGATTAGAGATACTATAACAGTGAGGTTTGTCCTTCAATTTCTTCCGTTTTCCTGTGAAGAGAGGCATTAGGCAGTAACATCTAATTTTGAAACTATATTATTTTTCAATCTTTTTTTTTTTGGCTTGAATATTATTTTTCAATCTCTATTTTGGAATGTATTGTTATAATTTTGAAAATATAGTCTTGCATAATTTCTATTTCATTATTAACTTTATCTTGTCTAATTTAGGTCGTTGACATAATTATGAAATTAAAACTTGATTAAGGAATTATGAACAAAAATAAGTGTAATATTATATTGTTAATATTATGAATATAATAGATAAAATTTTATTTTATTAAAATTTAATATTATTGTATATATCTTCTAAAAAATTATTATGATCTTACTATCCTTGATTCAATATTTCGGCTCAATCTATTTTTTGTCTTAATAACCTTAGGAATATCCTTATCTACAACATCATCCATATATTGTTATACCACCAATCCACCATAGACATCCAAAACAATGAACGAGTATATCATATATACTTCACAATCAAATTTATATTTGTTATATGATTACGTCTACTCATAATTAACATCGTTTAATATTGTTCAGAGTGTATATAAGAATTTCACTTTCTGAACACTCCTATGATAATTTCGGCAAGTGCAATAGACTGGAAAGGAGAACGAAGATGAATGTGCAGCAGTATATAGGACTTGCTGTTCATGAGAAACAGAAAAGGAAAGCAAAGAGTTCTTAAATGTTGATTTTTTCTGTCCCTTCACCAAAATTTGGTAAAACCAGAAAATCTGCATAATCTCTATGAGCTAGAATGGAAGATCCAAGTTCTAATTGTATGTATGACTACTTCTGGATCACCTAGGGGTCATACTTTTCTTCTATAATATATACTGATACTGTCCACTAGTAAAAACTACATCTTGCATTAAACTACCCTTAACTTTCTATTTTTCAACATTGAAACAAGGAAGTCAGAGAACTGGATCAGAGTAAAGCCATTTGACTCTCTGAGCCATTGGAAAAGGTTTCTTTCTCAGATGCCTTCCTTTTGTGATGAACATCAGTGGGCAACCTGAAGAACAAGAAACTAATATGAGAATGTAGAAAAAGTTTAGAATGGAGAACCATTGCAAGAAAAAATGCCAAATTTTTCCATGAAAATCAACATAAAGACTAAAGCTTCCAAAGAGAAAAATTTTCAGGGCAGAGTATGATATTATCTAGTATTAATTCAGGCCATAGAAATGTTTAGTACCCTAAATGTAATGTGGTGTCGGATTCCCCTTTCTCATTTCTGTAGTTATCGGCCAAGTCGGGACTCGCGACTCCATTAGTTAGAAGAACATTTTTCCTTCCCAGATGATGACATTGAAGAGAAGATGAATCCATATGCTCTGATAGAGGAAATAGACTACGCAGCTCCTCAACCTATAATGCATCATAAGAAAAAGGTGGAAGTTGAAGCTGGAAAATACAATTTGCAACAAGAAGAATAACATGTACCTGTCTGCGCAAAGTTTCATTCTCCAACATAGCCCTTTGTTCCTGGAACAAATCAAACAAATTACTTGACTTTCTGCCTAAATGAAGTGAGTAAATTTGAATTCCAGAGGCTATATTCATGAACTTTTTATTACAATCAAGCTTTTCAGCCATTTTGATATGAGAATACTGATGATCTCACACCAAGAAACTGGTCATTGTCCTCACAAAATATCAAATGTACTTTCCACATCTCCTTTGTTTGTGAGGTTAATTACTCTAATTACAAGAGGAATGACATATTAACTAGAGACTCTTAAAATACCTGTAATCTAGAGTGCTCCAGCTGCTCCCTAAGTAATTTCTCCTACAAGAACGAATGTTTTAGTTTATAGTACTTGCACACTTGATAAAATCATATGGGAAAATTAATCATTTGGTTCCTGTTCTTTACTCAACCTTTGAATTTAGTCCCTACAATTTTGAATTTTTTAAAATAGTCCCTATACTTTAAAAATGTTTAGAATTTACTCTTTAATAGATATTTATGTGATAATACTATTTTTTACAGTTTTAGGAAAAAAAATGTAAATGGAAAATTAATTTATTATATCTAATATCATAATTAGGTTGGTCAATAATGAAACTTAAAAAAATATAATACTAAATTTTATGTCATTATTGGTTATTTTAGTTAGCTTTAAACAGTATAAAAAAAATTGAGTATTAAGGACTAAACTATGAATATTTAGAAAGTACAAAGACTTGTTTAAATAAATTAAAACACTAATGACTAAATTAAAAACATGAGAAAAGTTTAGGAATCAATGAATAAGTTTTCAAATCATATTCTATGGATGGGGGAGAAACCGCTGAAATAAAATGTCAAGTACCTTCCTCTCCTTGACAGACAATAATCCTTCACTAAGTTGCTGCTCAATTTGTTGCAATTCCTTTAAGCCCAATCCTGTCATATCCTTACCCAAGAACTGCCTATAGAATCAAAAAATGTGAATATTCAGTAAACATAGTTCTAAATAACAATGACATAATAACATAAATGATAGAATGAACACATACAATTGCTTCGTTTCCAACTTCGAAACTTTATCTTTAAGAGTCTCAGCCATCTTATAATCTTCCCTCTGAAGGAAAATTTTGTTAGACACAACAATCTCATAAATGAACATAAGGAGAAATTATGGTAAGGAAAAGTTCAACAGAAGAATTAGGAACATGTTTGGTGACAACCAACATGGTAATTCATTTCGCTTGGGATTTTCAAAATCATACTTTTTCTCTCTTGTACTGATGGTTCTGTGACAGAAATAATATTAACTGTCTGTTAGACTATAAATGCCAATTGAACTTGGAAATAGAAAAGATATTTTGCATTTTTTCTGTCTCATGAACTCATAGTAAAGGTCGGTCCAAAACTAATAATATTTGCCTATGTCCATTGATAGTTTCATGTAGAATATTTGTTATCACATAAGTTGGTTGAGTAAACAAGAAATAAACAATTTCAATGGAAACCCAAACTTCATCACAATTCAGATAGTTTCACATCACTCACTGTTTCTTGGAAATAACTAAATCTTCAAAATATTGCAATGAAGAGTAGAATCTGCAATCATTCTTCTAGTTTTTACCACGAATTGCTAACTGATGAGTTTCATAGGGGACCTGAGGTATACTAAAATTAAACTAAATAATCTTCAAAAGATTTATGATAGAATTGGTGCTTTGTAACTAGATAGTAGATACTATTATCAATGCCATTATCATCATCATCATACCTGGGAGACTGACATCAAACCTAATAAATTTGACTAGAACATAGGAGCAAAACAGAGTACCTCTGTCTTATTTTTCTCTACTGCCACCACTGAAGGATCACGGCATTTTTTGTATCTTGAAATTGTTCGCTTCATACTGCAAGAAGGAATCACAATATAGAAGCATTAAAAATGTGTGTAGTTAAGAAGGGAACTGCCTTCTTCTCTCGGGTTTGTTGAACACACTTGGATGACTTAAGCCCACAGAAAGGAAGGGGAAATAGAAGAATCTTGGGTAAATCACAACAGAAGTCAATAGATTATCAAAACACAGTGCATCATAGTATCTAGTTCTATGACCACAAATTATTAACTAAAGACAATTCATAGCTGTAAAAAATTGAGCTATATAGTCTCTCACATTCATCAATCAATCACAGATTTTCAGTTCATTCATTGATGATGTTTTAATAATATTGTCAAAAACCACTTGAACCCAAAGGCTTAAACGGATAAGCAAGAGTTATTAGTATATCAAACAGATACAGTCTAAGCAAATTAACAACGAAAGGCATTCACCTAGCCTGACAAGATATGGAGGGCAGTGGTGGCGCACTGGTTTAGGAGTAACAAACATGAAGAAGGAAATGAAGAGTTTGACAATTTTGCAGTACTATGATTGCGTGAAAGTGTGGATACAAACGGCATTAGTACAGAATGCAAGATTTAAGTACAGTGGTAATCAACATTGCTTTCATTAGCTGCTACAGGCAACACTAAATGCTTGTGATGTAAGAAGAGTGTTGTTATTACAATTAAAGAATAAATTCTAATCGACGGACTAAAATGCCAGTTTATTTTACAATCAACACTAAATGTTTTTTGTTTGGCCAGAATCAACACTAAATGTTGCTTGTAGATTACGGAGTTGCATTTTTCCAGTTAACATCACTGGAGAGTGGAGACAACAGAGTTATGACAGCAATGATCTTCAATCAAGCTAGACCAAGCAAAAGGATTGAGCCATTTAGAGCCCTCGTGGGTTTATTCATTTGGTGGCCAAATTTTTATTATGAAATACTTCAAAGATACTCTAAATTCCTTCCACTTAGGACATATAAATTTCAGTAATAAAATAGACAGAGGAATCAATGATTCCACAACAGCAACCATAGTTTTAGAACTGAACACTTATTACGAAAATCGCACATAACTCACGGCAATCAGAATTATATTGAAATAGATTCCATTTTGCAACAAAAACAACACATGCAACAAATTATGTGTAAATGGAAGAAAATTTTCCGAGAAACCTATTTCAAAGCGTATCTGCACCTAATCAAGGGTATAATCAGAGCTCGCAACTCAAATACACATAAAATTCCCAAAAAAAATAAAAGAGCAAATAAAATCAGAGGCAGAGGAATACCTAGAATTTGAAAACTCGAATAGCTTTCCCGTATTGGAGAAAACGATGACAGCAACCTCAGCATCGCAAAGCACAGCTAATTCACGAGCTTTCTTGAGAAGCCCATTTCGCCTTTTGGAGAATGTGACTTGCCTGCGGTTCGCATTCTCGATCTTCTTCATCTCAATCTTCCCTCGACCCATTTTCCACAATCACCAGATAGAAAAAACCCAAATGAGCGAAAAACCCAGAATCCCTTTGAAGAGTGAAAAGTCGCAAATGGGTTTGGTTGAGTGGTTTTGGGTTTGTGGGTAACATGGGAAAAGTGAGGAACAAGTAGATTTAACGGAAGAAAATAAAAGGGGTTTGAGAAAGCGTTTTGCCCCAAATGGCGACTGGGGAGAGTGTTGAAACGGCAACTTTTGCATGGCAGTGTGTGTCTCTATTGAGCTCTGCATGACGCTTTTCTCATTCCCACAATTAGATAAATACATTCATTGTTGAGCCTACTATTGGACTATTTTGCTTTCCATAGGTCCCACTTACTTTTCTAGTCTTTTTCTTTTAATAGATTTTTTTAAAGGAAAATATATTATTTGAGGTTTGAGTTTGTAACTAGTCAATAAATCAATATTTTTTTTGGTTGAAAGATACATTTAGGTGAGTTGGGTCTTGGGGCTCACAGGGTCAGGACATGCTTTCAAGTTTTATGAGCATTTACGGAGGTATTTACAGATCGTCTATCAACATGACCTTTACATTGGGAGCAGATTCAAACTCACGACCTTGTGGGTTATGAGTTGAATCATTACCAACTGGACAAATCTTTGTTGGCTTCAACAAATCAATATTTGAATAATCAAAATACATGACTTAATCCTTGAATTATTACAATAATTAACAATTTGGTCCTTAGGTCAAATGCAAGGACCAAAAAATATAAATTCAATACAAATTTTATGACTAAAAAGTACTAATTCTGGTCGAATTTAAGACTAAAAAATATAAAATTAGTTCAAGTTCAATGATCAAATCATCACTAAGGATCAAGAGCCCGTTTGGATAGGCTTTTTTCATCTAAAAAGCACTTTTTTAATTAAAAAAAAACCTTTTATAAACATAAAATCTTGTTTGGGTAAATTTTTAAGAAAAATGAGAAGTTACAAAAAAAAAGTTAAAATATAGCTTTTTTAAGAAGTTCAATTTTGTAGCTTTCATTTAAAGCACTTGTAAAAGTTAGTCTGTTGGTTGATTTTATTAATTAAAAGTAATTTTATCATTTTATATCCAAACAACTTTGATAATTAAAAATACTAGTGCTTCACTCAAAAGATCTTTTAAAAAAAGTTAGATAAATAAATTTCTTTTTTCACAAGCTTATCCAAATGGGCTCCAAATCTTTGACAATTAAAATATTTTAAAAATCAAATCATATATTTTGATTATTTAAGAACTGTTTTATTGACTTTATATAAATTCAAAGATCAAATAATGGATTTTTCTCATTTTTTTAAGTGATTACAATGTATAAAATTCTTTTGAATTTTAATTATCCTATAAATAGTTATGTAAATTCTGAAAAGTGACAAATGCTTTATTAATTTTTTTATTTTGTACGAATAATTCTATTTATTTTTTTGAAGATTTTCATTTTGAAAGAAAAATTTATGTATAAATTTATAATTATTAGACAAGAGCACTTTTCTCGATTTCAAATTTTTTTAACAACTTTCAATTTCATCCTCAATATTTTATATTTTGGTCAATTTTATCTTTTGATTAACTAACAATAAACTTCATTGTGTTTTTCAATTTGAGTTAATATTTGAATCTTTTTCTATAAATTTATTAACCACGTAGAATCTTTTTCTTTTTGCCTAAAATAAGAGTAAAGGATAAAATTAACCAGATTGTAAAATATTAGGGATGAAATTGACAGAAAAAAAATATTGGGGAGAAAATTGAAAAGCACGATGAAGAAGTTTGTTTTTTGCTGCGAAATCGATTAAAACTCTAATTTATTTCTTTTTTTCTCACGTTTTGATTCTATTATACAATAAAAAGGACTTTAATGCAAAAAAAATAAAACTTTTGAGATATTAAAGTTAGTTTTCCCTTTTTTTCTTAACAGAAAAAATGGATGGAAAAGAGTCAATGACTAATGGTGGAACTTTTTGGAAATTTGAGGGACCAAAACAAAATGAAAAAAACTTGAAGGATCATAACAGAACTTTGAAAAAACTTGAGGGACCAAAATAAGACTTTGACCTTTTAAATAAATATCTCATAAATATCAAAATTACCTTTTAGTAAATGAATAATGATTATTTCAAAATATTTCATATTTAAAATTTGACAACAGTTATCAACACCCAGTCTAGTTTTATAAATAATAATTATGGACAAAAAATACTTCTTTTTATTCACTAGAACTTTTGGTACAAGATACAGTCATACAATTTTTTTTCTTTACATACAAAGAAAATGAACTATCTTCTAGCATAGGTGACTCCCTTTGAGTCATTCATTAATTGCAATTGAAGATCCGGCAAAGGGAAATCCCAAGTATGATGATTTTCTTCTACTTCCTAATTTTGCTAGATAATCAGCACACAGATTACCTTCTCTAATAACATGAACTAACTTTACTTCCCACTTTCTTTGGAGTAATCTTCTGATATCTTCAATTATCACTCCATGCTTATGGCCATCAACATTAGCCCATTTCACTTCTCGAATCTTTTGGAATTCCCTTGTTGACACAGAGCACCTAGCCAATTTTTATCATCTGAATTTTAGTAATATATCATACATCATACAAGTACAGCATAGAAATTTCAATAGGAGTTGAAAGGGAGAATTTCATTCACCTCACTATAAGCTGCATCTGTCATAGCATAAACATGAGGGCTATTCATACATTTGGCGGTTATATTTCTGGTGATGCCTCATTTGATGGGTTATCTGTAAATACTTCTGTAAGTGCTCTTTGAGTCTGAAGGTTTGCTCTGACCTTGGACTGGGGCGTCATCCCCTCACTTAAATTTTCTTTGGCCTAATGAGGGCCATTCATACATTTTCGCCTATGAGCTGAAATATAATCATTTCCATAAATGCGGACATCTTTGAAGGGATTGAGTGCTATTGCTTTACTCTACATTAAGAAAGAGTAGCATATGAGAAAAAAACAGACAACAAACAAGCCAAGAAAAAGAACAAGTCAGAGCCCAGAGCTGTACACATACATAAATCATTTCCTTAGAATCGAAGATTGTGCAGAACTGAAGGTTCATTTAGATAAGTAAGTTGTATAAGATCATCTATCAACACCCTTTAAAATATCTATCTGGATTAGCTGGCAGAAGGTCTGATATTGCCACTTTCATAACCTGCAATAACAACTCAATCCATCAACTAGCAACTCAATTACACACTATTTTACAAAAGCACACAAGGCTTACAATAAACTTACGTTTCCATTTTCAAGTGAAACTAAAGCTTCTTCATCTCCAGAAGTTAACTAAAGCTACCGGGTGTGGCGGGTTGCTGCGTGACCGAGATGGCCGGTAGCTCGGTGGCCGGTTTCTATAGGTTTCTCGACGATTGCTCAATTTTAAAGGCTGAGTTGGTTGTGAATTGCCTTAAAGAAAATGAACTATTTTCTAGCATAGGTGACTCCCTTTGCGTCATTCATTAACTGTAATTGAAGATCCGGCAAAGGGAAATTCCAAGTACAAAGATTTTCTTTACTTTTAGTTCCTAATTTTGCTAGATAATCAGCACACTGATTTCCTTCTCTAAAAACATGAACTAATTTCACTTCCCACTTTCTATCGAGTAATCTTCTGATATCTTCAATTATAACTCCATGTTTATGGCCATCAATGTTAGCCCATTTCACTTCTCGAATGGCATCTTTTGAATCACTTTCACATATGATTTTTCTAAATCCTCTGTTCCATGCAATCTCTAAACCATTTTTAATAGCTGAAAGCTCAGCATATAAAATCTTGCTTTTTCCAATAGAACCACAGAATCCAACAAGAAATTTTCCATTTGAGTCTCTAATTAGCCCTCCAAATCCAGCTTTGCCTGGATTGCCAAAAGAACTACCATCAACATTGATTTTGATGGCTCCTGAAGTTGGTGCTTCCCACTTTATAAGACGTATTTGTTTGATCCTTTTGCATTGTTTAGGTTTATATATGTTGTCACAATGAATTCCTCCTGCTGCTGTTGTATTGGCAACAATACAAGTAGCCATATCTGAAAATTTAACATCATTATTAATTATATTTGTTTCTTTATACACATATTGAGATAAAAATTAATCATAATATCAATTTGTACTAGTGTATGATGGATTATACATTTATACCCATTTAGTAATTCAAAGGAAAAAATGACAATTGTTTTATGTTTTTGTTAATAATTTTTTAATTACTTAATCAGTAATATATATATAGATATACACGTGTGTCTTTGGGTTTGTGTTTTTTCTTACTTGCTTAAGTTGTAGATTGCAGAACAACAAAGAGATGATTCTCTTAATTATAACTTGCAGAACACTAAAGAGTTTCTGTTTTTCTGTTGCATATAAAAGGGAAATATTATGGTTAGTTGAAGAAGTTTTTACCGAATTAATTATATAAAAAAAATGAAAAGAAACTGAATCTACAATATGGTACAATTAATTGATGAAAGACTTCAGATTATTTTTTTTTACTAGAGACAGGAATGGACAAAACATCTAACACGAGTGTTAGTCTTTATTCCATATAACTTACATAAATACTCACACACACTCACTTCCAACCGATGTGGGGTTTGAAACCACCACAAGAAAGACTTCAGATTATTAGTTGATGATATAAGACATAAATTGTCACATATGCAAATCTTTTGCTCCTCTTTAATTAAGAGGAAAAAGTCAAGAATAAATACATATTTATCAAAACGTGAAAACGCATTTTTGGTCTCTTACGCGTGGGGCAAGTTACAATCCAGCTTTTAATCTTATTTTCTTTTGCAATTTTAGTCTTATAAATTTCTCAAAACTTTCACTCTTTAGTCTCAATCAATGAATGTGGTTATATCTATCTCATTTCAAGTTAGAATTCAATGAGTCTGGAATTGTGTGTTACTTTTGACAAATCTTTTTTTTTTTTGTTCAACTAAGCCTGTCAATAAAGATGTCAAATTGAGCTCTCAAAGTGAACTTTTAGTTTCATGATCAAATCGGTAAAATTGGTCATATCTCTCTCATTTCAAATTCAAATACGACAAGTTAGAATATGAGTTACTCTTGACAAAATATTTTTCTATTCAATTGGAATTGTCAACAAATCGAAAGTGGGTATAAAAATAAAAAGTAAAAAATTATAAAAAATTGATCTCAAACCCACTTTAGACTGATTTAGCCTTATTTGTTGACGATTCAACTAGACAGAAAATGGGTTTGTTAAAAAAGTTTTGTAATTTCAAATTTGTCACATTTAAAGTTAAAACGATAAAGATATGACAACTTTATCTATTTGACCGTAAAAATGAGTTGTCTACCTTTGAAGTTAAATTTAACATTATTTATTGACGATTCTCTTTGGATAGAAAAAAACTCATCAAAAGCAATAAATATCTCCGAAACTAAAGAGCAAAACTTAAAAAAAAGACTTGTAAAATTAAAATTGTAAAAGATAAAGATAAATGATTGAATGTATACCCTAAACATAAGTGAATAAAAATATATTTTGGCCCATCAATATTAAATAATTTGGTTCAGTTAGAATATCTCAACGTTTTTCAGAAATATTTCACCTCAATATTTGACCTACTCTCGTTTTCATTCTATATAGTTTTTTTTTGGTTCAAAACTTTTTCGTACTAAAAATTAGAATTTGTGCAATTGTTCAAATGAAAACGTAGAGGTACCGTAGTCCGTAGGCATAACATTGAGTCAAAATTTTCTCTTTCTTTATTTCTTTTGTCGCGTTTTCACTCAACAACTTTATTTTTATCGTAAAATATATTAGTTGAAAATTAAGATACAAGTAAAATTTTAGAAATCACTAAGAGAGAGAATTAAAAACTTGTTTCATTCTTGCTGAACAAATGTATGTATTTCTTTCGGCAATATTGAAAAATAAGTGAACAAAATACAAGAACATTAGACATCAAAATAATTCAGATGCGAGGTGCCCATTAAGGTGGTATCATCATCATTCTTGACCAACCTAAAACTAAAACTAGCCTGGACTATGATACTATGTACATCATTGAATGTGATCAACCCTGCAATTAATTTTATGAATAACAAAAATCGGTGAGATTGCAATATTTCTCCAAACCAATGTATATTTATGGGATCTATATATATTTTCCGCTCTTAACCGGTTCTTATAATTGTGTAATTTCAAGAACGTAATGTTATTGATTTTTTTACTTCACTTTATCATGTGAGTTTTGTGAGAACAAATGATGGATCCAAAATTATTGAATGTGATCAAAATATAATCAAGCATTAATTAATCTCGTAATCATAAAATTAAATAATAGTTCTTAATTGTTGATACTTGATAGTAATGGTATATGTGTTTTCGTTACTTAGGCCCAGTTCGTTTCCGTTTTGATTATAATCTGTTTTGATTATAATCATAATAAACATGTTCGTTTACGTTTTTTTCCTGATTCAATTATAATCATGATTTTTAAATAATCAAACACACTCAATTACACTATACCCCTATACATAAACCTATAATTACCTATACTCTAATACATTCAATCCCCAATCACAAAGGGCAAAATAGTCATTTACTTTAAACTTGGGTTAGTTTGTAAATATCCATTTTTGTGTTTGGGCTAAAATGTTATTTTGCCCAAATAATTTAGAACTGAAATTGAAATTTTCTCCAAAACCAAATCCCGTCAGATTCCTGAATGTTCTTCACCAATGTTGAATTCCTGAATGTTCTTCAGATTTCCCAGGGTGGTAGGAACTGGCCCACTGAAACTATTTATATCTATTTGAAAATCTTGCAATTGGGACAAGTTGGACAATGAAGGTGGGATGACTCCAGTGAACAGGTTATGTCCAAAATCAAGTAGATGAAGATTAGGGAAAGCAATATCGACTTTTGATGGAATTGTTTCAAATAACTGGTTATATCCCAAATCAATATATTCCATGTTGGAAAGATTGTAAATTGAAGGCAGGACTATACCAGACAAATTATTAAGACCCAAATAGAACACGAACAAATTTGGTCGAGTGGTTACATAATCTTCTTTGTTTGGTCGAAAGGTGCAAATCTGAAGAAAGACGCCGGCGGATCTGACGGAGAAGAGAGAAGCTGTTCAATTCCGAGAGAGAGAGAGAGAGAGAGAGAGAGAGAGAGAGTTTATGCGAAATTGGAATCAATTTTCGGGTCCGCGTGNGAGAGAGAGAGAGAGAGAGAGAGAGAGAGAGAGAGAGAGAGAGAGAGAGAGATTTATGGTAAATTGGAAAAAAAATTCGGGTCCGCCAGCTTCAACCTTTCTCTCTCATCTGCTGCGAATCGGTGCACCGATTTCTTCGCTGGTGCACCGAATGTCGAGCAACATGAAGACATTTTAGTCCTTTTTGGTGCACCATTTCGTAGGCAAAAATGAAACGGTGCACCGATTTGGATAATCATCCCCCCCACTTGCACACAAAAATAATCAAGATTTCACGCTTTTCAAGGGAAACAGTAACATTTTTGATTTTTTTTCAAACAACAATCACATCCAAACATACTTTTATTATAATGAAATCACATCTTACTTTTTCTAACTTTTTCTTCCATTTATACCCCTATACAATTTNAAAGGGTACCAAAGTGTTAATGGAGAATACCACAGGGTACCAAAGTGTCAAGTTTCAAACCACAGGGTACCAAAGTGAAATAGGGTCAAATTACAGGGTACCAAAGTGTAATTTACCCTTGATTTTTTTACTTCACTTTATCATGTGAGTTTTGTGAGAACAAATGATGGATCCAAAATTATTGAATGTGATCAAAATATAATCAAGCATTAATTAATCTCGTAATCATAAAATTAAATAATAGTTGTTAATTGTTGATACTTGATAGTAATAGTATATGTGTTTTCGTTACTTACTCTTATGTTGTTGCAGATATCATAGGATTGAATGAGTGACTCCATAGATTTGCAATTCGACATGAATGACTCCATAGATTTGCAATTCGCCATGAAGGAAAATTGGAAAGAAAATTAGAGGTTGTGGAGGGCAAACTAAAACTCTAAAAGAGATAATAAGAAAATGCGATCTATTAAGATATATATAGTGAATTGATGAAATAGCTTAATAAGAAAGCCGTTTATAAAAGATATGGATAATTATTCATGCACTTTAAATTTAAATTTTCATTTATCCATATTGCTTCTAACTATCAAATTTTTAAAACTTGATTTTAACTGATTTCGTATATCCTATTTATTTCCGTGATAATTTTTTGTAAGAAAAATAAAGTAATAATTATTTCAGAATTATTTTGTTATATATTTCATAATCTCTAAAATTATTTTATCATTTTAAATTATAAAATTACGAAATAATTTTTTATTTTAAAAATAATAAGAAATGTATATAAAAAAAGTATTCAATTTAATTATTATTTTTTTATTTTTATTATTATTATTTAGTTTTATATGTTAATAGTATATCACTTTAAATATTAAATAATATCAGACATAAAAAATCATACATTATATATATATATATAATTTCTTAAAATCTAGATGGATATTAAATTTATTATAGAAGGATATCGCGAGATAAAATTCTCATCAGCTTTATAGAACTTACAAATTATTTTCAAATTGTGATATCTCTCGTGTACTATTAGCAAGATTAACGTTATATCCTTTGATAAGTATATTATTTTGTCCATTTTTAGAGGGATAATTGCTAATATATTTGTATTCAAATCATGATTTCATCCTAAGTTTAAATTCAAAATATGATATCTTGTGTTTAAATTTGATATTTTATGAACGTCATATCTTTTAAAGTTAGGATATAAGTTTATATCTTGTAGATCAAATTTCAATCTCAATCAAGAAGATCCAATTTCAAGATCTCAAAGAGATATTTTCATTAGAGCACAAGTCTTGCCCAAAACTAAGTGCAATTCTCAATTTTGAATTTTAAATTTAGATTTTGCAAACTTTGTTGACAAGAAGAATCTTGCTCGAATTAAAATAGTTCAAGAAGGAAATTAAAATTAGAGAAACATTATAAATACCCTTTTCTAATTAGTGAACAGGAAAATTATGACTACAAGAAAAAAAAACAAATTACAAAATTTTGCTGCGAAAAATTTCTATAGCTAATCGGCAACTAATAAACTATAAATTAGCTATGGAAAAAAATTCCGTAGCTAATATAAAGAAAAGGATATTTCGAAAAAATATTTGCTATAGAATGATTACGGAATTGCTATAATTTTTTTATAACTAAATAAATTCCATAACTAACGTTAGTAGCTACTGAAAATTCCCATAGCTAATGTTTTTTTTTTTTGTAAATCTAAAATGACTACGGATTAACTATGAAAAATTCTGTAGTTATTGTTTTTCCTTGTTTGTATGCTTTATTATCAGCTTTTCTTTTGTTTTTCATTACCCTAAAATTGTCCCCTCCATTCTTTCTATTTTCTCTAAAATCATTCCCTCCAATCCATCTCTCACATTTTCATTACCCTAACAATTTTCCCACATTCACCTATTTTGTGAACAATGTATACTTATTTTGTGAACAATCCATCTCTCTTTGTTGGCTTCAACAAATCAATATTTGAATAATCAAAATACATGACTTAATCCTTGAATTATTACAATAATTAACAATTTGGTCCTTAGGTCAAATGAAAGGACCAAAAAATATAAATTCAATACAATTTTTATGACTAAAAAGTACTAATTCTGGTCGAATTTAAGATTAAAAAGTATAAAATTAGTTCAAGTTCAATGATCAACTCATCACTAAGGATCAAGAGCCCGTTTGGATAGGCTTTTTTCATCTAAAAAGCACTTTTTTAATTAAAAAAACCTTTTATAAACATAAAATCTTGTTTGGGTAAATTTTTAAGAAAAATGAAAAGTTACAAAAAAAGTTAAAATATAGCTTTTTTAAGAAGTTCAATTTTGTAGCTTTCATTTAAAGCACTTGCAAAAGCTATTCTTTTGGTTGATTTTATTAATTAAAAGTACTTTTGTCATTTTATATCCAAACAACTTTGATAATTAAAAATACTAGTGCTTCACTCAAAAGATCTTTTAAAAAAAGTTAGATAAATAAATTTTTTTTTGCACAAGCTTATCCAAACGGGCTCCAAATCTTTGACAATTAAAATATTTTAAAAATCAAATCATATATTTTGAATAATGATTATTTCAAAATATTTCATATTTAAAATTTGACAACAATTATCAACACCCAGTCTAGTTTTATAAATAATAATTATGGACAAAAAATACTTCTTTTTATTCACTAGAACTTTTGGTACAAGATACAGTCATACAATTTTTTTTCTTTACATACAAAGAAAATGAACTATCTTCTAGCATAGGTGACTCCCTTTGAGTCATTCATTAATTGCAATTGAAGATCCGGCAAAGGGAAATCCCAAGTATGATGATTTTCTTCTACTTCCTAATTTTGCTAGATAATCAGCACATAGATTACCTTCTCTAAAAACATGAACTAACTTTACTTCCCACTCTCTTTGGAGTAAACTTCTGATATCTTCAATTATCACTCCATGCTTATGGCCATCAACATTAGCCCATTTCACTTCTCGAATCTTTTGGAATTCCCTTGTTGACACAGAGCACCTAGCCAATTTTTATCATCTGAATTTTAGTAATATATCATACATCATACAAGTACAACATAGAAATTTCAATAGGAGTTGAAAGGGAGAATTTCATTCACCTCACTATAAGCTGCATCTGTCATAGCATAAACATGAGGGCTATTCATACATTTGGCGGTTATATTTCTGGTGATGCCTCGTTTGGTGGGTTATCTGTAAATACTTCTGTAAGTGCTCTTTGAGTCTGAAGGCCTGCTCTGACCTTGGACTGGGGCGTCATCCCCTCACTTAAATTTTCTTTGGCCTAATGAGGGCCATTCATACATTTTCGCCTATGAGCTAAAATATAATCATTTCCATAAATGCGGACATCTTTGAAGGGATTGAGTGCTATTGCTTTACTCTACATTAACAAAGAGTAGCATATGAGAAAAAAACAGACAACAAACAAGCCAAGAAAAAGAACAAGTCAGAGCCCAGAGCTGTACACATACATAAATCATTTCTTTAGAATCGAAGATTGTGCAGAACTGAAGATTCAATTAGATAAGTAAGTTGTATAAGATCATCTATCAACACCCTTTAAAATATCTATCTGGATTAGCTGGCAGAAGGTCTGATATTGCCACTTTCATAACCTGCAATAACAACTCAATCCATCAACTAGCAACTCAATTACACACTATTTTGCAAAAGCACACAAGGCTTACAACAAACTTACGTTTCCATTTGCAAGTGAAACTAAAGCTTCATCTCCACAAGTTGACTGTATCTTTATGGTGGTGGAGGAACGCTTCTATGCACAATGAGGATTTCAGCCGTCCTTTTAGACCTGCTGAAATTATTAAACAAACCCTGCTTGATTATTTATGATAAGGGGAAGAACACTGTGGAATCTGATTTTACATTACAGCCTAGAACTGAGATTGTGGTTACCTGGTTGAAGCCTCCTGATGGTTGGATTAAGCTTAATGCTGATGGAGCTCTTCGAAGATCGACTAAAGCTAGCTACCGGGTGTGGCGGGTTGCTGCGTGACCGAGATGGCCGGTGGCTCGGTGGCCGGTTTCTATAGGTTTCTCGGCAATTGCTCAATTTTAAAGGCTGAGTTGGTTGTGAATTGCCTTAAAGAAAATGAACTATTTTCTAGCATAGGTGACTCCCTTTGCGTCATTCATTAACTGTAATTGAAGATCCGGCAAAGGCAAATTCCAAGTACAAAGATTTTCTTTACTTTTAGTTCCTAATTTTGCTAGATAATCAGCACACTGATTTCCTTCTCTAAAAACATGAACTAATTTCACTTCCCACTTTCTATCGAGTAATCTTCTGATATCTTCAATTATAACTCCATGTTTATGGCCATCAATGTTAGCCCATTTCACTTCTCGAATGGCATCTTTTGAATCACTTTCACATATGATTTTTCTAAATCCTCTGTTCCATGCAATCTCTAAACCATTTTTAATAGCTGAAAGCTCAGCATATAAAATCTTGCTTTTTCCAATAGAACCACAGAATCCAACAAGAAATTTTCCATTTGAGTCTCTAATTAGCCCTCCAAATCCAGCTTTGCCTGGATTGCCAAAAGAACTACCATCAACATTGATTTTGATGGCTCCTGAAGTTGGTGCTTCCCACTTTATAAGACGTACTTGTTTGATCCTTTTGCATTGTTTAGGTTTATATATGTTGTCACAATGAATTCCTTCTGCTGCTGTTGTATTGGCAACAATACAAGTAGCCATATCTGAAAATTTAACATCACTATTAATTATATTTGTTTCTTTATACACATATTGAGATAAAAATTAATCATAATATCAATTTGTACTAGTGTATGATGGATTATACATTTATACCCATTTAGTAATTCAAAGGAAAAAAGTGACAATTGTTTTATGTTTTTGTTAATAATTTTTTAATTACTTAATTAGTAATATATATATATATATACACGTGTGTCTTTGGGTTTGTGTTTTTTCTTACTTGCTTAAGTTGTAGATTGCAGAACAACAAAGAGATGATTCTCTTAATTATAACTTGCAGAACACTAAAGAGTTTCTGTTTTTCTGTTGCATATA
>QANZ01037024.1:145437-240055 GCA_003254925.1 Chamaecrista fasciculata | reverse complement strand
TATATATATATATAATTTCTTAAAATCTAGATGGATATCAAATTTATTATAGAAGGATATCGCGAGATAAAATTCTCATCAGCTTTATAGAACTTACAAATTATTTTCAAATTGTGATATCTCTCGTGTACTATTAGCAAGATTAACGTTATATCCTTTGATAACTATATTATTTTGTCCATTTTTAGAGGGATACTTGCTAATATATTTGTATTCAAATCATGATTTCATTCTCGGTCCAAAAAAGAAATTATGATTCCATTCTAATGAACGATATATCTCAATTATTTGATTTTTCTATTTATCCTAAGTTTAAATTCAAAATATAATATCTTGTGTTTAAATTTGATATTTTATGAACGTCATATCTTTTAAACTTAGGATATAAGTTTATATTATTTTCCATTGATTTTGCAGATCAAATTTCAATCTCAATCAAGAAGATCCAATTTCAAGATCTCAAAGAGATATTTTCATTAGAGCACAAATCTTGCCCAAAACTAAATGCAATTCTCAATTTTGAATTTTAAATTTAGATTTTGCAAACTTTGTTAACAAGAAGAATCTTGCTCGAATTAAAATAGTTCAAGAAGGAAATTAAAATTCGAGAAACATTATAAATACCCTTTTCTAATTAGTGAACAGGGAAAATTATCACTACAAGAAAAAAAACAAATTACAAAATTTTGCTGCGAAAAATTTCTATAGCTAATCGGTAACTAATAAACTATAAATTAGCTATGGAAAAAAATTCCGTAGCTAATATAAAGAAAAGGATATTTCGAAAAAATATTTGCTATAGAATGATTACGGAATTGCTATAATTTTTTTATAACTAAATAAATTCCATAACTAACGTTAGTAGCTACTGAAAATTCCCATAGCTAATGTTTTTTTTTTTTGTAAATCTAAAATGACTACGGATTAACTATGAAAAATTCTGTAGTTATTGTTTTTCCTTGTTTGTATGCTCTATTATCAGCTTTTCTTTTGTTTTTCACGCTAAAATTTTGGAGTACCCTCCATTCTTTTTATTACCCTAAAATTGTTCCCTCCATTCTTTCTACTAGAGGCTTTGCGTGTCCGTTATATTTAAAATAAATGAGGGACTAAATCCTTAACACAGTAAAAAAGAAGGGATCAAATAATAATTTTCCTCTTATTATTAATTTTGTACTATAGTTTTAAAATGTGGACGACCAGAAAGGGTGGAGCCATATAATATAAGATTTTCCCTAAAATCATTCCCTCCAATCCATCTCTCACATTTTCATTACCCTAACAATTTTCCCACATTCACCTATTTTGTGAACAATGTATACTTATTTTGCCTCATCAGTTCTCTTCTGCATTTCTTGTTTGCGAGACAGAGCTTTCAATTTCTTCACCCCAGTTTGTTCTTTCTTCACCATCACGTCGTTAATGGTATTCCTATTTTGTTTAAAAATCTGATTATAGGATATATTACTACTGTTCTTGTTGTTTTTCCATATAGATATGTAATTCTGTTCTTAAGATATGGGCAAAAAATTTGCTGTTCTTAAAGAAATTTTTTTACTTATTTAAAAATATTCTGTCTAGTTGCTTGGTAATAGCTTATTTTCCTTGCCACTTTCTTTTGTTGCAGTTGTGGTTTCCTTTGTATTCAATTCTTCAACCCAATTCTTATGATTGATCAATTTTCCAAAGGCAAGTGTTATACTAATATTCAACCAGTCTTCTTGACTTACATTTGTGATGCATATGAACTTCGTAGCTTGGAAGATTCCATTAAGACACAAGTCACATGCATCAGCTCCTTATTATTTATATCCAATAGATATGTACTAGATATTAATACTTGTTTGGCTACAGTCTACATGGTATTCCACTGAAGAAGGGTATTATCATATAGGGTTATGACAGTGTTGTAGTTATGAAATCCAAATAATATTTTGAATCGGAAAGATAGTATAATATTCAGGTTTTCTCCCATACTTGCCTTATTTCAATATATTTTAAATATTCTTACAACGTACTTCCTAATTGTATATATCTTTATACATGTTTTTTCTATGCAATTCAGAGAAAGAGAGAAATCAATCTGACCTAGATCAAAGTAATGTTCTTTGTGACAGTACTCTGTACTCCAGCTTTATTTATAGATAATTTAAGATACATCAGCAAAAAAAGGTTGAGTTAAACTTGAAACTGCAGAATTATTATATTATCACTTATCCAAAACATGAGTCCCAGTCCTAGTAAAATGATAATGGGCCTTTCAAGTCACTCAAATTTATAGATAATTATATATGTATGATGCAGATTTATTAAGAAGATTTCTTGAAGACAGAGTGAGGCAAGCAGTCTGCAAATTAAAGAAACTCACAGAAGATTTAAAATAGTCAATGTTTGAGATACTCAACCCTTTTGAATTCTTTTTTTTTTACCTTTTAAGAGGAACCGTATGCCTTGTGAAGCCTATAATTCAAATCTAACAACTCATACTTGGTAATTGCATTATAATTTGAGTTTAATTTTTTTGATGATCCGAATGTTGAGGAACCATTTCAAATTCTCTATCTCCTAAACTTTTGTTTCATTCCTTTATTTTCTCTTATAATGTTTTCTCATTATTGTAGATTCTTGTCAAATGTCTCATTGTCTTTGTGGTTTTAGGTTTGTTTCAATGCTTTTTCAAGTGTCTTTGTGGTCTTAATGTTCTGTCACAATATGGAGTCCATTTAGGGTCATTCTAAAGTGGTTTTCATGATCTTTCATGTTTGTTTTGGTGGCTGGACTTGGTGTGATGTTTTGGGGTTTGTCTAGAGGTTCAAAGTCTACTTTGGGTTGTGTTTAATTTTTGCACTTTAGGAAGATGTGAACGCAGATGAAGTTCATGTGGTTGATCCAAATGTTGATTAATTTATTGATGACGATGAAGAGAGTGATCATAATGACTTCTATGAGAATCCGTAGGAGGGTTATTACAGTGGATTCTATTGAAAATCCGTAAGTATTAGTAATATTTCAATTTTATACATAAAAATATATTGGCCTTTCATAATATTAGAAAATATGTAGGAGACGGTTTGCCCCTCATGAGGTGACTCGTGACATTATGTCATCTTTGCTCATGAGGATGCCCAGCCCAACTGAAAGGTGGAGAGATTATCCCACTGATGTAAAGGATGCGTTGTTTGATGAATTCATGGTAATACTTAAATCAAATTGTTTATATATATATATATATATATATATATATTTCTATGATGTAAGAGATTATAATATTTCTTTCCATTGCTATTGTAGGCAAAATATAACTTTGAATCACAATATGTTTGAAGCATAGCTAGAGATGTTTGGAATAGGACGTGCTTGGATTGTTACCCAGACATGCTTAAAAAGGCACGAACGAAAGCCTTAGAAACTGCCAATTCAACAAATTTGGCTGATGCAAAGGTCCATGGGCCGATGGGGATGAGAACTAAAGTTTGAAATGGATTAGTAGATATTTGGCTCAACCCTCTGTGGCAGAGGAAGTTTGAAGTAGCTAAGAGGAACAAAAGAAGGGAGCTCACAAGAGTTTCATTGCTGAATGTAATGCACTTAGAAATATACACCGGAATTTGGTAAAAGTTTTAACATGTTGCTCCAGCATATATAGATTACAATGATGATGAATTTAAAGC
The DNA here is from genome assembly GCA_003254925.1 of Chamaecrista fasciculata. Lineage (NCBI taxonomy): Eukaryota > Viridiplantae > Streptophyta > Magnoliopsida > Fabales > Fabaceae > Chamaecrista > Chamaecrista fasciculata. The sequence continues at coordinate 236,384 of QANZ01037024.1, read as the reverse complement.
TATTGTCTTTGAGTACATGGAAAATGGAAGCTTAGAGAAATGGTTGCATCCAAGTACAGAAAGAGAAAATCATCCTAAACTTGTTTTTGATCAAAGATTAAATGTAATCATAAATGTTGCTTCATCATTGCATTATCTTCACTGCGAATGTGAGCAACGCATCATTCATTGTGATTTAAACCCAAGCAATATCCTTCTTGATGGAGACATGGTTGCTCATGTGAGTGATTTTGGCTTAGCAAGGCTTGTCTCTGATAATCAAAGCAGCACAACGGGATTTAAAGGTACTATTGGCTATGCATCTCAGGGTAATTAATTTTATTTTGCATTTTAAATTCTTCAAATACCTTTTTTTCTCTTGAATGATATTTTTTCTTCCTGTTACATTTTTGCAATGAATATATATATGCTTTGACAACATTAACAAATTTTCTTTATATTATTTCAGAATATGGAATGGGCTCCACTGTGTCTACACATGGTGACACGTATAGTTTTGGAATTCTAATACTTGAAGTGTTTACTGGAAGAAGACCCACAGATGAAATGTTTAAAGAGTGTCATAATCTTCACAACTATGTCAAGATTGCATTTCCAGATCATCTTCTGCAGATTGCTGATCCAAATATGTTCCCAAGAGGTGAAGGAGTTGTAACTATTGAAGACGAAAATGAGGGGATCCAAACCCTTGTTCATCCTAATTTGATGAAGTTCTTAGCTTCAATTTTTAAGATTGGACTTGCTTGTTCAGTTGATACGCCATATGAGAGAATGAACATAACAGATGTGACTAGAGAGCTGAATCACATCAGAAATGCCTTTTTCTACTAGTGGGATGAATGAAGCTGAGGGTATATTATTCCTCACTACTACTCTCTATTTCATGCCGTTTGTATTGTATTTTTTTCTTAAGATCTAATTTCCTTTCATTGTTTTGTCTTCTTTCTGCATAATTTTTTCAAGTATACATAAATTTGTTTGTTCATTCGTTTCTCTAGTGGTAACAGAAAAATTCAATGTTAAGCATGACATATCCTAAATACTTTTGAGTCTGCTTTTGCTAATAGTTTAACTGTTGCTATTTAAGCATCTTAGTACATGTCTCGTTGTTGTTTTAAAACTGTGAGGATTTCTTCTTGAGTTTCAGGTTGCAGAAACTTGTGAAATATTCAATGTGGAGTCATCTGCCTAGCTACAACATGCATGTGTGCCATGAAACTGGATATTCACAAGTAGTATTATGCAAATATGCTCATAGTCTGGGCATTGTACATTGATTGAGAGTATTTTTCTATTAATTAATTATTAGTGTGTCCATCCAATTTTAACTTTTGTTATGTGTATTATGTTTGTAACCTGCGGTTTAATAATTTATTCACTCCAGTAAACTTTCCTAAATGGTTGTGCCAATCATATGTACTTTTATTAATCGACTTCTATTTTCCAGTTTAATATTATATTTAGTTTTTATAATTTGTTTGTGTCTTAATTTAGTTTCTATATTTTATTTAAGTAGCCCTCACAGTTTACTACTATTTTTAATATTGAAAAAAAAAGGGTTTCTTTTGCTCCATGCCAAAACGACGATGTAGCAACATGTGAGTTCTTTTTATCAATTTAATCCATTTATCCCAATTCAACATGCATGACGGCACGCTACATCAACGTTAACGGAGGAAGAAGGACAGAAAGGGGTAAGGCTAATGGTAAAACTTTTTAGAAAGATAAGGGATAAAAAATGCAAAAACAAAACAAAAAAAGAAGATAAAGGGTTGATTTGCAATTCGACCAAAATATAAGACCTAAAATAAATTATATAGATAAGACAAGTAATTTTAATTTTTAACAACTATTGCTTAGAATTTAAAATGAACACTCCATCGACTAAAGTGACAACTAAAATCATAGGATAAGGCAATGGCTCTTTTCACTGCAAAAGAAAAAAAATTGTTTGTGGGACAATCATCTTCTTAAAGACTGATAAAAATAAAGACTTATTGCTCTGTTTGTTTGCTTTGATAGTACTAATCACACAATCCTTGTGCAGGATTTGAGAGTAAAAACAAAAACCTGTCATGTGAAAAACAAAAGAGAGAAAAGAAATTAAAGTTGTGAAGAGAAATTAAAGTATATCCTTTTCTTTATCATGTTGGTTTTCTTTCTTTTCCCTTTTTGTGCAAATGTTGAAATCAATAGAAAAGAGAGGAAATCTTGTCGGCCAAATTGTTAAGTAAGAATCATCAATTCTCACAAATATCAACTTTGTTTTAAACATCTATATGTGTGGATGACTAATCCATTATATTGTAAATGAGAAGATATTTTGATCAATATTCTTTGGATTCTCTTTTCTAAAATGTAACATTTTTTAATGTGTATTACTCCCTCCCTCATGCCCTTCATAAACTATATAATAAATTCTCTTTCTTTATGTTAAAGAATCCTGTAAAAGAATAATTTCTTTGTACCCAAATGAAGAATTGATACAAGAATATAATATATATGGACGAAATGTTGAAGAATGGAGTATGAAATAATTCCTGAATAACTAAACTACTGTTTCCCTGTTATCTCTACATCGTTTTATCTTTATATTTTCTTTTGTCTATAATAAAAATGGCATTGTTAGGTTTTAAAGTATTACATATATTTATCAGCAGACAAATAACAAAGAACAAGTCTTACACTCTACCATCATTTAGTAACTCTGTAGCAATAACCAGATGAACGGTTTTTCACCCAATCTTATAAAAATGATATATTTCTGAATGAAGTAGATTGTCACATGATAGTGACATATATGGCATAATACATGAGGAAGAGAAACAATGAGTAAAACATATCCTTATAACAAGTGAACACCAAATATGTGTCACTTAAAGTAAAATTACAGTTTAATTAGCAGTAATAGCAATAGTAAGATTGCCAATATAAAGATGCTTTCTGAATAAACTTAAACCACCATTATATGTATTTATATAGCATACAACTTGAGAATCTGTGTGTGCACAATAATCAGTTTTCAGTACTAATCAGACCAAGTGTTGGGCAGGATTTGAAAGTAAAACCCTGTCATTGGCCAAATCAAAGAAGTGAACTGAAAGTTAAGAGATATTGAAGTAGTAAACATATCTATCTTTCTTTTTTTTGTCATGTTTGTCTACTTTTCTTTTTCTTTTTGGTTCTGGAAAAGAAAACCCATCTCTCATAAAAGAAACAAAAGAAGTCTTCCAATGCCAATAAAGAACAGAGGGAAATTTGCCACTTCATGATTGATACTCTGCAAACAGTAAACCAGATAAACAATTATAACCAAATCTTATGAAACTGATATATTTCTATTTTAAGAAGATTTTCAAATAAGTAAAATGTTATATTTCACAATATATTAGGTAGAGAAACAATGAGGAAAAGAAAACAAATGAAAAGCCACATTTGCACTATGTCCAAAGGTAACATAAAAACCAAGATTATAGTAGTAAAGTAAATGAACTCCTTACTTTAATTATTCAGGTTCAAAATCACAGGGTTAGTAATTAAAAGAATTCATTCTCTTTGATGAATTTAATCGATATCAAGGATATAGTTCTCAACTTTCATACAAACTCTCATAATCTCTGTTGATGAACAAATTGACCTTAAGAGTTAAGACCTTTTATGTCTCACTTAATGTAAAATGACAGTGTAATAATAGTTATTTAGTTAACAGTAATAGTAGTATCAATTTCCCACAGAATACACTTAATATCTTCCCAAAAGACTCTATGGCAAGTCTTTTCAACAAAAGCAAGTTGCTGTTGCACAAATAATTATCTTCACTCAAACTCCAAAACTTTATATACTTTTAATAATTCAATAAACAAAAAATTATTGTCAGCTTTTCAATCAGTTGGTTAAAGTTTCATTATAAAATAAGATGCAAGTTTGGTATTAAAGTCCAACCCAGAGATGGAATGTGCTTGTTATGAGTTGCAACTCAATTAGCAAACTCTCATAACTTAGAGTTTGAAAAAATAGCATCCTTTGATCTCTCCTTTTTGTTTCTAAATGAAACCTTTCCGTGTCATGTTACTTTCACTTTGGTCTATGAGCCTTCTTCAACTTCTCCTGCTACTTGTGTTTGGAGATGCAGCTTCAGCAAGATTAGGAAATGAGAGTGACTATTTGGCATTGCTGAAATTCAAAGAATCAATATCCCATGACCCTTTTCACATTCTGGCCTCTTGGAATCACTCTACTCACTTCTGCAATTGGCATGGCATCACTTGCAGCCCCAGACACCAAAGGGTTCAAATGTTGAAACTAAGAGGATATAGCTTGCACGGTTTCTTATCACCCCACATTGGCAATCTCTCCTTCCTAAGAAGGATTCATCTCAGAAACAACAGCTTGTATGGCAAGATCCCTCAAGAGTTGGGTCGTTTATACAGACTGCAAATACTTTCTCTCGCAAATAATACATTCAGTGGGGAGATTCCTATCAACATTACAAGCTGCTCTCAACTCAGGTACATAGCTTTCAATCAAAATAATCTTATTGGCAGAATACCATCAGCAATTGGTTCCCTCCACAAGCTTGTGATGTTGTATCTTCATACAAACAATTTAACAGGACAGATTCCATATTCTGTGTGGAACCTCTCTTCCATAACTGATATTGCATTTGCTGATAACAACCTAGATGGAAGTATACCAGAGGAAATAGGTGGAATGAAAAATTTGAGACAACTGGCAGTAGGTGTCAACAAACTCTCTGGTAAACTTCCTTCCTCTCTTTACAATTTGACATCTCTCATATTAATTGGAATTACATCCAATAATTTTATTGGATCTCTTCCAAGTAACATGTTCCTCACCCTCCCTAATCTCGTATATTTTACAATTGGAGATAACAAAATATCAGGGCATTTCCCAACTTCCATTACAAATGCATCTTCACTTAAATTAATTGATATGGGCGTAAATAGTTTGGCAGGAGAAGTTCCGAGTGATCTAGGAAAGCTACAACATCTTGAGCGGCTATCTTTTGTTGGAAACAATCTAGGTCATAATTCATCCAAGGACTTGGACTTTTTGAAATCATTGGCTAACTGTAGTAAGTTGAGGGTGTTGGATATGAGCGGCAATAATTTTGGAGGTCATTTGCCAAACTCCATAGGTAATTTGACCACCCAACTCCAACAATTAGGCCTTTCTTATAACAACTTTTTTGGAAAAATCCCAGAATCTATAGGGAATCTAGTTAACTTGTCAGTCTTGGATATGAACTTCAACCTTCTCACACACATCATTCCATCTACTTTTGGCAAATTTCAAGAGATGCAAGTGTTACATTTGAGTGGAAACAAACTGTCAGGAGAGATACCATCTGTCATAGGGAACCTCACTCGATTGTTTCATTTGGACGTATCAAATAATGCCTTGGAAGGAAACATATCACAAGGTGTTGGAAATTGTCCAAAGTTACAATACTTGGACCTTTCACTAAACAACCTAAATGAAGTCTTTCCAATGAGATTTTTCACTCTTTCCTCTTTAACACTCTATTTCCTAAATTTGTCAAGAAATTCATTCAGTGGCAATCTTCCTACTGAGATGGGAAAACTAAAGAATATTAATGAGTTGGATGTTTCTCACAATCATCTCTCTAATCACATTCCTGAAACCATTGGAGATTGCATTGTCCTAGAGTACCTCAATTTAGGAGGGAATTCTTTCCAAGGAATCATCCCTTCATCCTTGGCTTCATTAAAAGGTCTTCAACATTTAGACCTCTCAAGGAATAACTTGACTGGACCAATCCCAAAAGGTTTGCAAGATATTCCACTATTAAAGTACTTGGATGTTTCATTTAACATGCTGGAAGGTGAGGTACCAAACCAAGGTGTCTTTTGCAATGCAACTGCAATATCTGTCATTGGCAATAGTAAGCTTTGTGGAGGAATATCGAAGCTGCAACTACCACCATGCCCTATCAAAGCTATGAAACAGAAAAAACATCACAATTTCAAGTTTATAGCATTGATAGGTTTTGTGGTTGCTGCTTTGCTTCTATTGTCACTTAGTTTTGCTATTTACCATATCAAGGAAAGAAATAAGAAGCTTTCGCTAGGTTCACTCACAATCAACCAGCTTTCCAAGGTGTCATACCAAAGTTTGCACAATGCAACTGATGGATTCTCAATCAACAATTTGATAGGCTCGGGGAGTTTCGGCTCTGTTTATCGTGGAAATCTGTCTGAAGACACTATTGCCATAAAGGTCCTTAACCTCCAAAAGAAGGGAGCTCATAAGAGTTTCATGGCTGAATGTAATGCACTCAGAACTATCAGACACCGGAATTTGGTAAAAGTTTTGACATGTTGCTCCAGCATAGATTACAAGGGTGATGAATTTAAAGCTATTATTTTTGAGTACATGGGAAACGGAAGCTTAGAACAATGGTTGCATCCAAGTACTGAAAGTGGAAATAGTCCTAAACTTGTTCTTGATCAAAGATTAAATGTGATCACAAATGTTGCTTCTGCATTGCATTATCTTCATTGTGAATGCGAGCAAGGCATCATTCATTGTGATTTAAAGCCAAGCAATATCCTTCTTGATGGAGACATGGTTGCTCATGTGAGTGATTTTGGCTTAGCAAGGCTTGTCTCTGATAATCAAAGCAGCACAACTGGATTAAAGGGTACTATTGGCTATGTTCCTCCAGGTACTTAATCTTATTTTACTTCAAAATTCTTCAATACCGTTTTTTTTTTCAATGAATAAATACTTTCACGGCATTGACAAATTTGCTATATATTCAGAATACGGAATGGGTTCCACTGTGTCGACACAAGGTGACATGTATAGTTTTGGAATTCTAATACTTGAAGTGTTTACTGGAAGAAAACCCACAGATGAGATGTTTAATGATGGTGAAGATCTTCATAACTATGTCAAGATTGCATTTCCAGATCATCTTCTGCAGATTGCTGATCCAAATATGTTCCCACCAGTTGAAGGAGTTGCAAGAAATGAGGACGAAAATGGGGAGATCCAAACCCTTATTAATCCTAATGTGAAGAAGTTCTTAGCTTCAATTTTTAAGATTGGACTTTCTTGTTCAGCTGAGTCACCATATGAGAGAATGGATATTACAAATGTGATTAGAGAACTGAATCACATCAGAAAAGCCTTTTATGCTAGTGGGATCAATGGAGGCTGACTACATCCATAATAACCCCGAAAATAATAAATGTGAAGGTTCCATTCCTACACTAAAACTTCTAAATTTCATGCTATTATTAGGATTTTTTTCTTAATATTCTACTGTTCTTTCTGCATGATTTTTGTTTTTGTAAGTTGCATTATTTTTTTAACTATACATTTGCCTTTTGATTCGTTTCATTTATGGTAATAGTAAAATTGAAAGTTAAGCATGACATCCTAAATAATTTAAGGTCTGGTTTTACTAATTGAATAGATTAAATAGTTCTTATTTAAGCATCTTAGTACATACCCCATTGTTGTTATAAAATTATGGGGATATCTTCTTGAATTTCAGGTTGCAGAACAACATGTCTGCTATGAAATCGGAAACTCACAGGTAGTACATAGTATAATTGAAAGTTGAGCATGACAATACCCATAACTCAATGTTGTCATAAAATTATGAGGGTTTATTCTTGAATTTCAGGTTGCAGAAACTTGTGAAATATTCAATGTAAAATCATCTATCTACAATCTGTCAGCCATGAAACAGGAAATTCACAAGTAGTATTATGCAAATATGCTCATAGTGTGTGCCCTGTATATTAGTGTGTCCATCCAATTTTAACTTTTATCGTGTGTATTATGTTTGTAACTGGCGGTTGTAATAATTTATTCACTCCAGTACACTTTCCTGAGTGGTTGTGCCAATCATATTTAATTTTATAAATCGACTTTAATTTTCCAGTTTATTATTATATTTAGTGTTTATAATTTATTTGTGTCTTAATTTAGTTTCTGTATTTTATTTAAGTAGTCCTTACACTTTACTACTATTTTAAATTGGCTAAAATGTCTGATATATCAAGCCCTGAACATTTTATATTGTGTGATTTGAAAGTTCATTACTTATTATAATTTAGTCATTTTTGGGACTGAGTTATATAGCGATCATATATTCGTATAAATGTTATTTCTCAATGAGTCAAATTTTAAGGGACTAAATTAAACATTTGGAAAAATTAAAGACTAAAATGACAACGCTTATATAATCTAAAAAATAAAATATTAGTTTACTCTTCCATGGACAATGAGGTGTATCCATTTTAAAGGACTAAATTAAACATTTGGAAAAATTAATGGCAATGGAATCATCTTCTTAAAGACTGATAGAAATAAAGACTTATTGCTCTGTTTGTATGCTTTAATAGTACTAATCACACAGTCCTTGTGAAGGATTTGAGAGTAAAGCCAAAAACCTGTCTTGTAAAGAGAAATAAAAGTTGGAAATAAATCTCTCCTTTTCTTTATCATGTTGGTTTTTTTTTTCCTTTTCCTTCTTGGTGCAAATGTAGAAATCAATAAAAAAGAGAGGAAATCTTGTCGGCCAAATTGTTAAGTATGAATCATCAATTCCCACAAATATCAACTTTGTTTTAAACATCTATATGTGTGGATGACTAATCCATTATATTGTAAATGAAAAGATACTTTGATGAATGTTATTTGGATTCTCTTTTCTATAATATAACATCTTTTATGGTGTATTACTCCCTCATGCCCTTAATAAACTATATAATAAATTCTTTTTCTTTATCTTATAGAATCCTGTAAAAGAATAATTTCTTTGTACCCAAATGAAGAATTGATACAAGAATATAATATACTAGAGGCTTTGCGTGCCCTAACGGATACGCAAATATGTATGTAAATAAATGAGGGACCAAATCGTTAACTTAGTAAAAAAGGATGGACCAAATAATAAATTTTCTCTCATTTTAATTAGATATAATGTTTTTATCTTGGTATAAGTGGGAGGACAACCAGAAGGCTCCTCCCACATATAATATAGTATAGACTCCCATATATAATATAGTATAGATATGGACGAAATTTTGAAGAATGGAGTATGAAATAATTCCGAACTAAACTATTGTTTCCCTCTTATCTCTACATCGTTTTATCTTCATATTTTCTTTTGACTGTAATAAAAATGGCATTGTTAGGTTTCAAAGTATTACACATATTTCTCAGCAGACAAATAACAAAGAACTACCATCATTTACAAACTCTAGCAATAACCAGATGAACGGTTTTCAGCAAACCTTATAAAAATGATATATTTCTGAATGAAATAGATTGTCACATGATAGTGACATATATGGCATAATACATGAGGAAGAGAAACAATGAGTAAAACATATCCTTATAACAAGTGAACACCAAATATAAATCACTTAAAGTAAAATTACAGTTTAATTAGCAGTAATAGCAATAGTAAGATTGCCAATATCAAGATGCTTTCTGAATAAACCTAAACCACCATTATATATATTTATATAGCATACAACTTGAGAATCTATGTCAAATATATAAATGGAAAATTGATGATTTAAAAATTGGTTCAATTACAACAATTTGAGAGTTAGATCATGAAATCCAATTTGACCTAAAAACTGCTTGTCTTAGAGTACCTCAATTTAGGAGGGAATTCTTTCCAAGGAATCATCCCTTCATCCTTGGCTTCATCAAAAGGTCTTCAACATTTAGACCTATCAAGGAATAACTTGACTGGACCAATCCCAAAAGGCTTGGAAGATATTCCTATGTTAAATTACTTGGATGTGTCTTTTAACATGTTGGAAGGTGAGGTACCAATCCAAGGTGTCTTTCACAATGCAACTACAATATCTGTCATTGGAAATAGTAATCTTTGTGGAGGTATACCAAAGCTTCAACTACCACCATGCCCTATCAAAGCTATGAAACAGCAAAAGCATTACAATTTCAAGTTGATAAGTTTTGTGGCTGCTGCTTTGCTTCTGTTGTCATCTTCTTTTGCTATTTGTCACATCAAGAAAAGAAAAAAGAAGGCCTCCTTGAATTTTCCTGCAATCAACCAACTTCCAAAAGTGACATACCAAAGTTTGCACACTACAACTGATGGATTCTCAATCAACAATTTGATAGGATCGGGAAGTTTTGGCTATGTTTATTGTGGGAATCTGTCTGAAGAAACTGTTGCCATCAAGGTCCTTAACCTCTAAATCAAGGGAGCTCCCAAGAGTTTCATTTCTGAATGTAATGCACTTAGAAATATAAGACACCGGAATTTGGTAAAAGTTTTAACATGTTGCTCCAGCATAGATTACAATGGTGATGAATTTAAAGCTATTATCTTTGAGTACATGGAAAATGGAAGCTTAGAAAAATGGTTGCATCCAAGTACAAAAAGTGCAAATCATCCTAAACTTAATCTTGATCAAAGATTAAATGTAATCATAGATGTTGCTTCTGCATTGCATTATCTCCACTACGAATGTGAGCAACGCATCATTCATTGTGATTTAAAGCCAAGCAATATCCTTCTTGATGGAGACATGGTTACTCATGTGAGTGATTTTGGCTTAGCAAGGGCTTGTCTCAGATAATCAAAGCAGCACAACCAAATTAAAGGGTACTGTCGGCTATGCACCTCCAGGTACTTAATTTTATTTTTCTTATAATTAAAATTCTTCAAATACGATTCCAAGAAATTATTGCAATGAATAAAAGCTTTCACAGCATTAACAAATTTTCTATATATTTCAGAATATGGAATGGGTTCCACAGTGTCCACACAAGGTGACATGTATAGTTTTGGAATTCTAATACTTGAAGTGTTTACTGGAAGAAGACCCACATATGAAATGTTTAAAGATGGTCATGATCTTCATAACTATGTCAAAAATGCATTTCAAAATCATCTTCTGGATATTGTTGACCCAAATTTATTCCCATTAAGTGAAAAAGTTGCAACAGAAGAAGAAGAAAATCGGGAGATTGAAGCCCTTGGTCATCCTAATGTGAAGAATTTTTTAGCTTCAATGTTTAAGATTGGACTTGCTTGGTCAGTTGAATCGCCATATGAGAGAATGGACATAATAGATGTGACTAGAGAGCTGAATCACATCAAAAATGCCTTCTGTTTGGTTATTCAAAAGAGGTGAGAGTCCTTAAATCCATTTTCTCATCTCTTCTCAAGCTTTTGTTTTCACTCCTTTTGCCTTTTCAATTCGGTTTAATGCCTTTGATTTTTCCCCTGTCTGAAATATAAATGAAAATAGGTTAGATCATTTTTGTCATTGGTTTTCCTATTTTGCTTGTTCATCGTTATTAGGATTTGTTTAATTTTCTTTCCTAGTTTTGTCTTCTATCTGCATGATTTTTCAACTAAACATTTGCCTTTTCATTCGTTTCTTTTGTGGTAATAGTTAAATTCAAAGTTAAGCATGACATTTCCTAAATACTTTTAAGTCTGGCTTTGCTAATTAAATAATTCTTATTCAAGCATCTTAGTACATGCCTCATTGTTGTTATAAAATTACGAAGGTTTCCTCTTGAATTTCAGGTCGGGTAAACTTGTGAAATATTCAATGTGAAATCATCTACTCCCTCTGGTTCATAATATCTGCCTTAGTTTTGGAGATTTCTATGTTTCAAAATATCTGATGTTTTACAAAATCAAGAAAGCATTAATTATTTTTTTACAATTTTATCCCTACCTATTCTCTCTTAATAATAAATATTCTTTGAAAATAGAAAAGAATAAATAAGGATATTATAGTCTTTTATCATTCATTTTTCTAAATTTAAGATGAATTAATTATTTTCTTGGTCTATGTGCACCCACCAAATTACAGATATTGTGAACTGGAGGAAGTACCTACAACATGTCTGCCATGAAATTGGAAATTCACAAGTAGCATTATGCAAATATGCTCATACTTTGGGCACTGTATATTGTTTGAGAAGATATTTCTATTAATTATTAGTGTGTCAATCCTAAAATCTGCTGGTTTGGGATGTTTTAATTCTATTAAGCTAAGGACTGAAATCCAAGAACTCTGTTGTATGCTTCAGTATTTTTTTTTGCCCAAAATTGTATGCTTCAGTATTAATCAGACAGTGATGGGCAGGATTGGAAAGGAAAACCCTGTCATTGGCCAAACCAAAGAGAGAAAACAAAGTTGTTAAGAGCTATTTAATATTATATGGATTTATCTAACATGTGCCCTTATGGTACATTTTAAGGTTTCTTCTGATTGGTTAGTAGAGTATCTCATATCTTGAAATCTACGAAAATTCATTTAAAAGATAATTTTTAATGTTTAAAAACTAACTTAACCCTAAGGGCACATGTTAGAAGGACCCATATTATATTTAGTGTTTTCACACTTTACGACTATTTGTAATTAGCTAAAATGCAACGGATTCCGTTAATGTAAGGGTCATGTGTGATTAGTAGGGTTGTTTTTGTGGTTTTGAACAAAATTTTAAAAATGAACCATTTATATCGATTTAAAGTAATTTTTAACTAAACGGTTAAAAATAATTTATCTAACCAAACAAATCAAACCTATAAATAGATAGTTTGAAAAATCGGTTTGAACAGTTAAGAAACTTATTAATTTTTTTTATGAATTAATTATAAAATTAGAAAGAAGAAAATAGTCTTTCGGAGTAGCAAGACTAACTTATAGAATAAATTACAAAAAATGATAAATAAAATTAAAGATTTGAGAGGATAACATTATATGACGAAGAATAGTAGTTAAACATTATTTGAGATAAAAAATTTTATGATTCAACAAGAGAACATAAAAAACAATATGATAAAAGAATTAATAATATTTTTATTAATGTAAAAATATATAACACAATATAAGTACAAAAAATATATGTAAATATTAGCGGTCCATTTGCTAGTTAATTATATGTTTAAATTATTAATCAAATCATATCATTCAATTTCATTTTTTTATCAAATTTGATTTGATTTGGTGGATGGAATTTTTTTTTGTAACAGAAAAATTTAGGTGAGGGGATGACGCCCCAGTCCAGGGTCAGGGCAGGCTTCGGGGCTCAATGAGCACTTACAGCGGTACTTATAAATAACCCACCGAATGAAGTCATACAATTGTCATGGGCGGAAGGTGACCAAGTGAGGCAAACCTCATTGGCTGGTGGATGGAATTTGTTTGTATGGATTTTGAAAATCCGTAATGATTATGACATATCAAGCTGCGAACTTTTTATATTGTGTGATTTGCCTCCTCTCAAGAATTGAGTTTCTAAAAGTCATTTCATATGATCTATATCTATATCTTATATTATATGGCTTCACCCCTTTATGGTCGTCCTTCATTTTTTCTAAATTTAACTTTAGTTTTAGATGAATAAAATACCAATATCTATCCTAAATATATGAGGTAATTTCAAATTGGTCCTAAATATTTTATTTATTTTAGATGAATCTTACATATTTTTATAATTTTTCAAATTGGTCCCAAACTTACTCATTTATTAAAATAAAAATTTTATGTAATCTTTAACTTTAAATAATTCATACGTATACATATTGGCGTGCCCTCCCCTAGTTATTATATATGTCTGAGGAGCCTTCTATAGTCGGTACATATAATAGTAAAGTATGCTATTTTAATCACTTATTTTTATATTACAAATTAAAAAAAAAAATACGTGCATCATGGGGGCAAAAATTAGTTTTCTCTCACCCCACTACTTCACATACAAAAATCATAACCCTCTCATATAAAAAAATCATAACCTCTCCTAAATTATGTATATATTCATTCAAAAAAGAAACTGCTATTTTTCATGATTATATATTTTTATTCTTTTGAAATATAACCAAATTTTTTATTTTTAAATATAATTCTAAATTTTTATTTAATTAAAATTTTACATGCATATGTTATATGATCTTAACTTTTAAATTATCTTTAGGCAAAAACACCCCCATTTCGTCCCCAAACTTTACACTTTCTATCAATTTCGTCCACAATTTTTATTGCCGTCAATTTCGTCCCAAGTCTTTCACATTTTAGTCAATTTTATCCTTTGCTCTTACTTTAGCCAAATATTAACGAGAGAATCTATGTGGCTAAAAATATATAACGTAAAATTGATAGTAAAAGAAACTCATATCCTAATTCAGATTGAAAAACATGATGCAGTATGTCGTAAATTTATTAAAAGAAGTTAGTCAAAGGATAAGATTGACGAAAATGTGAAAGATTGGTGACAAAATTGATAGCAAAAAAAGATTGGGAACGAAATTGACAGTTAATGTAAAGTTTGGAGACGGAATTAGTACTTTTGTCTTATTTTTATATTTATAAACTATTGTGGATAGATCATTTTGGTGAGACATTTTCTTTTATAAAAACTAAATAATTTGTATTGTTTATAATTTTGATCCTTTCCAGTGGTCACACTAAAATAATTATTTTATCTTATAAAAAAATATTTAATCCAGTACTATTTTCTTTTAAATTATAATTTCATAGAAATACCCACTATCCTTAATCCATTTGCAAAACAGTTTTAGAAGATAATTTATAAAAAAATATTTGAATTTTTAAAAGAGAAAACTATCTACCCTCACTCATGTATCATATTAAGATTAAGATACGCATGTTTATAGGAATTTGCATGTCAAAAATGAAATAAAATAATGGTTTCCTTTTAAACTTAAAAGTAGCAAAAAATGATTTATTTTGAGAAAAAAATTTACTATAATAATTTTTTTTCTCACAAAACTAAAAGTTTAGAGATTTTTTTTTCATTTTCCAAAATTTTAAACATCTTTTGCATGGTCAATAAGTAAAATTCATAGAAAATTTTTGCACTTAGTTAAATTAATTTTTCTATTTTGCATGTTTAAATCGTTAATAAAGAAAAAAGTGACATTTTTCAAAACCGTTGCTAAAAATTTAACGACTATTATTGAAAACCGCTGCTAAAGACAACAGAGACATTTTTCAAAATCGCTACTAAAAAATAACAACAAATTTTGAAAACCGCTGTTTGAGATGATAGCGGCGATTGTGAAAACCTCAGCTAAAGACAATAACAACAATTTCAAAAACCGCTGCTAAAAAATAAAGACATTTTTTAAAACCATTGCAAAAGACAATAGAGATGTTTTGAAAACAGATGCTAAAGAAAATAGAGACAATTTTGAAAACTGCTGCTAAAAAAATAACGACTATTTTTCAAAGCGGTTGCTAAAGACATTAGAAACACTTCGTGAAACCAGTACTAAAGAAAATAGCGGCAATTCGTGAAACTGATGCCAAAGACAACTGCAATGATTTCCAAAACTGCTGATGAAGATAATAGCAACAATTTCGAAAACCACGGATAAAAAAACAACGACTATTTTTTAAAATCATTGTTAAAGAAAATAGTGACAATTTAGAAAACCGCTACTGAAAGAATAGCGATTATTTATTAAAACCATTGTTAGAGACAATAGCGACGATTTTGAAATTTCTACTCATAAAATAATTACTATTTTTTAAAATCGCTGCAAAAGACAATTCGACAATTATCAAAATTGCTGCTAAAGATAATAGATAATGGCGACGATTTTGAAAACCACTGCTAAAGAAAGTAGCAACAATATTTGAAATCTTTGCTAAAAAGACAAATGTTATTTTTTAAAATCGTTGCTAAAGATAACAGCAAAAATTCGTGAAACAGCTCCTAAACATAATAGCGTAAATTTTGAAAATTGTTGCTAAAGAAAATAACGACGATTTTGAAAATCGCTGCTAAAAAAATAGCGACTATTGTTTAGAACCCCAGCCACAAACAATAGCGGTATTTTTTAAAACCACTGTTTATATAATAACGACAAGTTTTGAAGATCGTTGCTAGAGGCAATAACAACGACTTTGAAAACCGTTGCAAAAGACAATCATTGCAATCTTGAAAACCGATGCTAAAAAATAACGATTATTTTTTAAAATCGCTGCTAAAGACAATAGCAACAATTCAAGAAACTGCTGCTAAGAGAATAATGACCATTTTGAAAATTTTTGCTAACGTCAATAAAGACGATTTTGAAAATCGTTTCTAAAAAAATAGCGACTTTTTTTTAAAACCTCTACTAAAGACAATAGCGACGATTTCGAATACGGCTGCAAAAGACAATATCGACGATTTCAAAAGTTGTTGCTAAGAATATTGTGAGTATTTTCAAAAATTGCTGCTAAAGACGATAAAGGGGTTTTTTTTTTTTAGAAAACCACTGCTAAAGACAATAGTGGTATTTTTGAAACCTGGGGGCAAGAAAATAACGACTATTTTTTAAAACAGCTTTTAGAGAAAATAACGACGATTTTGAAAATTGTTGCTAAAGAAAATTGCGACATTTTTCTAAATTGCTGCTAATAAATAACGACTATTTTTAAGAACCACTACTAAAGACAATAACAACAATTTTTGAAACCGCTGCTAAAACATAACGAAAATTTTTGAAAACCATTGTTTTAGACAATAGAACCAATCTTGAAAACTGCTGCTAAAGACAATAACAACGATTTTGAAAATCGCAGTTAAAAAATAGCGACTATATTTTAAAACCGCTGCTAGTAACAATAGCAACGATATTGAATATCAATACTAAAGGAAATTGCGACAATTTTGCAAACTGCTGTTAAAAAATTAACGACTATTGTTTAAAACCAATGTTAAACACAATAGCAACAATTTGTGAAACCGATGCTCAAGAAAATAGCGACAGTTTGCGAACTGGTGCCCAAGACAAAGAACGATTTTAAAACCGCTGCTAAAGATAATAATGATTATTTTTTAAATTAAAAAAGTAATTTAAAAATAAAATAAAATTCAAATAACTCCACTAACTTCCTTCATTATATCAAAAATTTCTCTCTATTATCTTTACAATACATAACTACATCTGAAATCTTATATAATAATATTTAAGATTTTTTTTTGGTTGCCCAAGGTATTCCCCAGCCCGATGGGCTAAAGACTAATCCTCCGCGGATCTGAGCTCCATTTAAGGGTTTGCCGTTGGCCAATTGGTTGCTGCATACACAAGGTGAGAATCGTAATAATATTTAAGATTTAATTATTTATAATATTTTATATAATTTAATAATTTAAATAATTTCATATTTTACATTCATATTTGAATAGGAATAGGAATCTATTTCCTTACATGCACACGCACATATATATATATATAAAATCAAGGTAATCAAAATCGGAATCTTGTTAAGGATCAGAAGAAGCACAAGATAGATCGAACCGAAAGCTCGGATAGTGTTACACGACTCTTTTTAAAGCTCAGAACTTAAAAAGAGAAAACTTATTATTTGATCACTGAATTTACACTGAGTCAACTAATCAGTCTCTGAATTGTAACGTCCTAGACTTTTAAAGTTGAGGAAACAAAAACTCTAAAGAAAGATAGTGTTACATTGCTCTTTTTAAAGCTCAGAACTTAAAAAACAATAATAAAATACATGAGGCTCCACCTCTAAACAGCCACGTACGACCCAACTCAGTCAACAAACAACAATAAAACTTAACTAAACTACATTTGGTTCGTCACCGAGCTCCTAGCACGAACTCTACGAACCTGAGACCTGCACTTACACAACTGAAGTGTTGCAGGGTGAAAATTTGGGAATTCTCAGTAAGGTTTAAGTCTCTCTACTTAACCCATAGTCCCCACTCAAACACAAACTTCAAACAAACGTTCGAACATGCATTTCTAACTAAAAGAAAATAAACATCATAAATATCAAACCAATAAACTCACATTTAATTAACATCTATCACATATAACCATTCTGAATATTATTAATACATAAAAAATTGTAAAATTGGTAAGCTGGCGGGGACTGACCGCACCCGTCGCTAGGTGGTCAAAATACCGGAATAAAATGCACTATAGTGGTGCAATCCGAGTCGATCTCTCGAGGAACTTTTGTGCAAGGTTTAAAAGCAAACAATACCAACTTATCACTAACTGGGAGAAAGCACGGAAATTTTGTTCCTTGATTGTTTTCTATTACCTAAGACGATAATTAAATAAAGCAATAAATGTTTTTGTGTTTTTAATTTAAAAGATTGAATCGAAAGAAACAATAATACGAATAGATTAACCAAATTGAGAAAACACCCGACAGAGCAATTGGATCAAGCAATCATCACTAATAAAGATAACTGGAGTATTCCCACACAAATCATCCTAAGATAGTCACTAATAACTTAATGACCTAGATTGACAACCCTATCATGCAAACACCTTAAACAAGATAAATCCACAACAAGTATTGAAAACCTCATTCAATTGATGATAAACGAAGATCAAGAACCATAATCTTTATAACAATAAACATTGTCAAAGCTATACATCTATAATTATAACCAAACTAGTGTAAACTCAAGGGTTACAATCAAGATATAATCAACAATAAATCCAAGTTCCTAATCAAGAATCAGAATACTAAAAAGTTCTCAGGTTCAACTAGAATTCAAGAACAATAAAGTAAATCCTAATTCTAGTGTGAGAAAAACTCCCTAATGACGAAACCCTAGTTCATGCTTTGCTCCAATGCTCCTCCGGGTATGAGTATTTAGCCGCTCATGGTTGACAGATGAACAACTTCAGAATCTGCTGCCATAATCTCAAGAAAAGCCTCACACGATAAACCAAATTGCTAACCGAGATCCCGATTGTGTAAAACTCTCTCTCAAGTAGTGTGTAACCTCTATCTGACTTCCAGACCTCACCTCTCTGCTATTTTCGGCGCTTTCCCAAGAAATTTAGGTCTGAATCATCAAAATCGGGCTTGGGCCTGTTAAATTATGAATTGTCGCGAACCCGCCGCGGCCCCGCCGCGGCTATACGTGGCGGCGGTTCCGGCGGCGGGTTTTCCAGCAAATTTAGTTTGTTTTCAGTTTGGTCCCTGACTCGTCTCCAATCATCCTTAAGCCTTTCTCGAAGTAATTTAGCACTTTGGACTTCATTAAAACCTATTAAAAACATCAAGAAACTAAGTGAATTCTCAGGATAAAGAGGATCAATCAAGTAATAAAGATTAAACCCGAGAAAACCACTCAATTAATCACAAAATAGTCCAAATAATCATCAAACTTCAAGGCATCATATTTCATCATAAAAGGACATAAAGGCATGCAAATGAATCCCAAATGAATATAAAATGCCCTAAAATGTCCCTAAAATACATGATGAAATATGGTAAGATCAGGGACTTACGTGTTAACCCTTACATCCATATAAGGCCCAGTACCACTATACATGAATTCCAGCATAATAAGACGATAACATGATAATTCATAATACTATAAAGCTGGTAGTGACAAATCGTGTCAACCAAATACCTCATAATAGGTAAGCCAGCACAAATTTCATGATCAAATAACAGTGGTCATCACGACCTAGGCTTCTAGGACGTCTCCCGGTGTGCGCACATACCAAACAGTCTGTCACCTAAGGAATCCACAACTAGGCCAACTATGGAATCCACCATAGCCATTACCCGAATACTCATCGCGAATAAACGAGGAGGGACTCACCCCTCAGTGAATCATGATTCATGACATACAACAATCACGTGATAATTCAGTCTCAAGTCACTAATCATATACTCAATCAAGTATCAACAATTCGTATATTCTTCATTAATACATACTTCCTTTAATTTTTATCATGTAACAACCCAACTACTCATTTCCAAATCTCATTCTATTCACCATATTAATTCATTAATACACCATTCATACATTACTCACTTCTCAAGCATATTCTCTTGCATTTGTCTCAAATCCTTTAATGGGATGCAACATACCACAAACATACCAAACTCACTAGTTTTCACAATCAAAACCATTATCCATTCCTTTAACAATAAATTCCATATTCAGCATCATAATCCAAACTCATAATCATGCTTAAAACCATATTTCCAGTCATAAATTTACATTTATAACAGTCAAACTGATTCTAGATGACAAAGGTGGGAAATCAGGACCAAAACGTAATTTTCCCATTTATTAAAAAATGGCTGAAACTTCACAAAAACATGGCAGCAACATTCACTTCGTTTTTTAACAAAGAAGACATCAAGAAATCAACCAAACCCCTTTCCCAAACATACATTTCCATACATGCAACATTCTTTTCATAAAGAACTTCCTATGAACCCTAATTCACAAGCAAGAATATAATCTTGGCAAAACTCATAGTTCATCTAATTATTTCATATAAAGAAACTCACTTTTCATACCATTCACAAATTAATTTAACAATCAGCCCCAAATTTCACAAAACCTAAGAATACATGGATGAAGAGAAATTTAAAGTGAGGAGAGAGAGAAATAACCCTACTTAGAGTCTCCTTGTTCTTCTTTCTAATCTCCTTATTTCCCCTCTTTTCCTACCTACCCCTTCGTCCTTCTCTCTCTTTCTAATATATATATATATATATATTATTTATAACAAATGTCAAAACTACAAATCTTCCCCCAAAACTTTCTACTTCCTAATTAAACACTCCCAAGAGTTCATATTCTTTTTACAACACTCATATTTATTTCATTTTAATCTCTTTTATCATGTTTAAACTCACAATTTATACTCACTTGTTTTGTAACAACTTCTAAATCTTACGATTTAGTCCCTTTTAACATTGGGATGTTACACTAAATAATCAAAATATACTACTCAGTCCTTGAATTATTACAATTGTAAACGATTTGGTCCATAGGTCAAATTCAGGGACCAAAAAGTATAAAGTTAACTCAAATTTTGGGACCAAATTGTCATTAGGGACCAAATAATTAATAATTGAAATATTTCATAGATCAAATAATGTATTTTAATTATTTAGGGACTTATTAGTTGATTCTGTGTTGCCAGAATCTTGCGATCCTACGATCTTACCCAAAAAATTGTGAACTTACTATGATCTCAGTTATTTCCGATCTTATGTGCGATTTGACAATGTGGACCTTATCAAAATCTCGATCTTACACAATTTTACGATTTATGATGTGAATCTTGATTACCATCTATATAATATGTAGTATATTAATTTGGTTTAATTTGAATATTTTTATTCATTTAGATAGATGCTTAACTATTTTTTCCACATTGGATACTCTGTCACTAACATACACAACTGTCAAGTAAATGCAGTGGGGTCATTTACCTACAACTTGTAGTGTGGAAGCTGAAACTGACTTTTGCCCTTTTCTTTCTGAACTTTGCTAGCCGCCTTGCCCACTTTATAATACACTAATAAAATTTAATCAATATTATAGCATTAAGTGTCAACTAGACAACTATCGTATTTTTATCTCTCTAAGACTTTAAGCATGTGAGTATGTGAGTGAGACCGACTTGAAATTTTTTTAAATTATTATATTGTTTGAGAAATAAAAGTGAATTGAATTCAAGGTTTTTTAATTCTTAACATAAATTAAAAACAAAAATTCCCTAATTATTAAATGAAAAATTATTATACATATAATATTTTTATAATTTTTTAATATATTATGTCAGACTTGTATCTTATAATTTATAAAAATAACCGTAGTTCATACTAATACTTGTATCTATATGCACCTATCCGTATCCGTGCAAATGCAACATAACTTACGAGTCTACAAACTATGCTGTGAAACATCCTAGTATTTTGTACATAAAAATAGATCATTTCAAGTAAGAATTCAACCAATTTCGTTTTAAATGCGAATTAAAACTATCACTTTAGCCCTTAAATTATATTAGCATTGTTAGAACATTTTAGTTGTATAACAATAATGTGAACATCTAAAAGCTATTTCGCAATGACTCAAATTTCCCAAGAGTAAATTAAACAATTCAAAAAAATTGAACATCAAAATGAGAATACTTATAATCTATAAAATAAAATATTAGTTCACTAATCCATAAGATGTTTTTAGAGGCAAAAGAAAAAAAAATCTGATGCCAAAGTTGAGTTTGCCTCACTTTAAAAATTTTATGAAGACTGAATTTAAAAAATTTTGTATTGCTAATCAGTAATCATGAAAGTAAATAATTATAAAAAATAATATATTTTTTTTCATGATAAGAAGAGTGTCCACAAACAATTGGATAATCATAGACGACAGTGGAAGCCAGCTGAAACGGAAAGTACACTTTTACCAAAAAAATAGAAAAGGAATGTGATTATGCTTCAATTTTGGTCCACCATGTGTCTTCAACTTCTCTTGCTTCTTGTGTTTACTTCTTTATCGTTCCTGGGTAATGAAGGAGCTGCAACTTCAGCAAGATTAGGAAATGAGAGTGATCATTTGGCATTGTTGAAATTCAAAGAATCAATATCGCATGACCCTTTTCACATTCTGGCCTCTTGGAATCACTCTTCTCACTTCTGCAATTGGCAAGGCATCACTTGCAGCTCAAGACACCAAAGAGTTCAAAGTTTGACATTAAATGGATATAGCTTGAAGGGATCATTATCACCCCATGTTGGCAATCTCTCCTTCCTAAGATCCATTCGTCTCTATGACAACAGCTTGTACGGCGAGATCCCTCAAGAGTTGGGCCGTTTATACAGACTGCAATCACTTGATCTCTCAAATAATACATTCAGTGGAGAAATTCCTATCAACATCACAAGCTGCTCTCAACTCAGGTACTTAGGTTTATATCAAAATAATCTTATTGGCACAATACCAACAGCAATTGGTTCCCTCCACAAGCTTGAGGTGTTGTATCTAGCAACAAACAATTTAACAGGACAAATTCCATATTCTCTGTGGAATCTCTCTTCCATGACTGATATAGTATTAAAGGATAACAACTTGGAAGGAAGTATACCAGAGGAAATAGGTGGAATGAAAAATTTGACACAACTGGCAGTAGGTGTCAACAAACTCTCTGGTAAACTTCCTTCCTCTCTTTTCAATTTGTCTTCTCTCCAAGTAATTGCAATTCCATCCAATAAATTCAATGGATCTCTTCCAGCCAACTTGTTCCTCACCCTCCCTAATCTCATATATTTTGAAGTTGGTGACAATGAAATCTCAGGTCCAATCCCAACTTCTATCACAAATGCATCTTTCCTTCAAATACTTGATGTTGATGAAAATAGTTTGTCAGGAGAAGTTCCAAGTGATCTAGGAAAGCTACAACATCTGGAGATCTTAGGTTTTGCTATAAACAATCTAGGTCATAATTCAACCAAGGACTTGGAATTTATGAACTCATTGGTAAACTGTAGTAAGTTGAGTCTCTTGGCTATGAACGGGAACAATTTTGGAGGTCATTTGCCAAATTCCATAGGCAATTTGTCCAACCAACTCCAACTATTAGATCTTTCTAATAATAAATTTGTTGGAAATATTCCAGAATCTATAGGGAATCTAGTTAACTTGTCACGCTTGAATATCAGGTTCAACCATCTCACGAAAATCATTCCAGCTACTTTTGGCAAGTTGCGAAAGATGCAAATGTTACGTTTGAATGGAAACAAATTGTCAGGAGAGATACCATTTGTCATAGGGAACCTCAGCCACCTGTTTCATCTGGACTTATCTATCAATGCTTTTGAAGGTAACATATCAGGTGGTATTACAAATCTTCAAAGTTTACAATACTTGGACCTTTCACAAAACAACCTTAGTGGAGTTATTCCCGTGGAGCTTTTTAGCCTTTCCGCTCCAACACTCTTTTTCTTGAATATTTCAAGAAATTCATTGAGTGGCAATCTTCCGTCTGAGGTCGGAAAACTAAAGAATATTAATGAGTTGGATATTTCTCACAATCATCTTTCTAGTCATATTCCTGAAACCATTGGAGACTGCATGGTCTTACAATACCTTGATTTAGGAGGGAATTCTTTCCAAGGAATTATCCCTTCATCGTTGGCTTCAACAAAAAGTCTTCAACATTTAGACCTATCCAGGAATAACTTGACTGGACCAATCCCCAAAGGCTTGCAAGATATTCCAATGTTAAAATACGTCAATGTTTCTTTTAACATGCTGGAAGGCGAGGTACCAAACCAAGGTGTCTTTCACAATGCAAGTGCAGTATCTGTGATTGGTAATAGTAAGCTTTGCGGAGGTATATTAGAGCTTCAACTACCACCATGCCCTATCAAAGCTATGCAACGGAAAAAACATCACAATTTCAAGTTGATAGCATTGATAATTTTCGTGGTTGCTGCTTTGCTTCTACTGTCACTTATTTATGCTATTTATCATATCAAGAAAAGAAACAAGATGACTTCCTTGAATTTGCCTGCAATCAACCAACTTTCCAAGGTGTCATACCAAAGTTTGCACAACTCAACTAATGGATTCTCAATCAACAATTTGATAGGATCAGGGAGTTTTGGCTCTGTTTATCGTGGAAATCTTTCTGAAGAAATTGTTGCCATAAAGGTCCTTAACCTCCAAAAGAAGGGAGCTCACAAGAGTTTCATTGCTGAATGCAATGCACTTAGAAATATAAGGCACCGAAGTTTAGTAAAAGTTTTAACATGTTGCTCCAGCATAGATTACAAGGGTGATGAATTTAAAGCTATTGTCTTTGAGTACATGGGAAACGGAAGCTTAGAACAATGGTTGCATCCAAGTACTGAAAGTGCAAATCATCCTAAACTTCTTCTTGATCAAAGATTAAATGTGATCACAAATGTTGCTTCTGCATTGCATTATCTTCACTGTGAATGCGAGCAAGGCATCATTCATTGTGATTTAAAGCCAAGCAATATCCTTCTTGATGGAGACATGGTTGCTCATGTGAGTGATTTTGGCTTAGCAAGGCTTGTCTCTAATAATCAAAGCAGCACAACTGGATTAAAGGGTACTATTGGTTATGCACCTCCAGGTACTTCATCTTATTTTACTTCAAAATTCTTTAAATACCTTTTTTTATGGCAATGAATAAATACTTTTGAGGCATTGATAAATTTGATATATATTCAGAATACGGAATGGGTTCCACTGTGTCGACACAAGGTGACATGTATAGTTTTGGAATTCTTATACTTGAAGTGTTTACGGGAAGAAGACCCACAGATGAGATGTTTAATGATGGTGAAGATCTTCATAACTATGTCAAGATTCCATTTCCAGATCATCTACAGATTGCTGATCCAAATTTATTCCCAAGAGGCGAAGGAATAGCAACAAATGAGGAAGAAAATGGGGAGATCCAAACCCTTGTTAATCCTAATGTGAAGAAGTTCTTAGCTTCAATTTTTAAGATTGGACTTGCTTGTTCAGCTAAGTCACCATATGAGAGAATGGATATTACTAATGTGATTAGAGAACTGAATCACATCAGAAAAACCTTTTATGCTAGTGGGATCAATGGAGGCTGACTACATCCATAATAACCCCAAAATAATAATTGTGAAGGTTCCATTCCTACACTCAAACTTCTAAATTTCATGCTATTATTATGATTGTTTTCTTGATATTTAATTTCTTGTCCTTTTTTTTTGTCTTCTACTCTTCTTTCGGCATGATTTTTTTAACTATACATTTGCCATTTCATTTGTTTCATTTATGTTAATAGTAAAATTTAAAGTTAAGCATGACAATTCTCATAATTCATTGTTGTTATAAAATTATGAGGGTTTGTTCTTGAATTTCAGGTTGCAGAAACTTGTGAAATATTCAATGTGAAATCATCTACCTACAATGTGTCTGCCGTGAAACAGGAAATTCACAATTAGTTTTATGCAAATATGCTCGTAGTGTGTGCCCTGTATATTGATTGAGAGTATTTTTTTTTTATTAATTTTTAGTGTGTCCATCCAATTGGAACTTTTATTGTTTGTATTATGTTTGTAACTAGCGGTTGTAACTTTTATTTACGTTCAAATTTAATGACTATTACTACGATTCTGCTTTAACAGACGAAAAGAAAAAGTTCATTAATAAAAACTTTTAAAATGAATATGCTTTTAAACAAAATGCAATTTTCAAATAAGATTGGCAAGAGATGATTTATGAAAAAATAAACCCTAGTGAAAGATTAAAATCTTTTAGTAAGTGTATGGGAATGTGGAGTACTTTTCATCTTTTCTCTATTTGCTCACTTTAAACATCCTTAAAAAATAGGAATGTAGTGGTAAATTATTAAAATTCTCTCGAATTCACATATTATTAATTTAATTTCCTTCATTTAACTTTTAAATGAATTGTTAACCTAACATCATTATAAAGATAATATGTCAAAACTTCATCATTAGTGACACTTTTTAAATCTGTTGTTAAAATTACAGGATGAGGCAACGGCTTTGCCGTTGCAAAGGATAGAAAAACGTTTTTGTATCAATTAACGTGACATTCTTAAGGATACTGGTTTGTAGGATTCTAAGTGTTCTTTTATTCCTATGCCTAGGAACCATAAGTTTGATGAGGCTTCTCCTATGTATAATGATGTCGAGGCTTACGAAGGTTAGTGGGAAGGCTTTTATACTTGAATATGACACGTCCTGATATTTCTTTTTCTGTACAGCAGCTTAGTCAACATGTGGCTGCTCCTACTCATTCTCATTGGGATAATGCATTACAAGTGGTTCGTTATCTCAGGGGTACTTTAGATATAGGTTTGTTTTATTCTGCAGAGGGTATACCTGAGTTAATTTCTTACTGTGATTCAGATTGGGCATCATGCCCTACAACTAGAAGATCAATTACTGGGTATTGTGTTTCTTTTCCTGGTTCTTTAATATCATGGAAATCTAAAAAGCAGCTCACAGTTTCAAGGTCCTCATGTATGTGAAGTAGAGTATAGAAGTATGGCGACTAGTGTATGTGAATTGTTATGGATTTCATACCTATTAAAGGATCTTGCTGTTACTATATCCTATCCTATACCATTTTATTGTGATAATCAGGCTGCTATCCACATCTCGTCGAATCCAGTGTTCATGAGCTGGTTTTATCAAATTTTTGCATATTTCTACTCAACTACAGCTCGCAGACATTTTTACAAAGTCTCTTTTTCAACCTCAGTTTGTGTTTATCAGAGGAAAGTTGGGAATGGTTTCTAACCCTTCCCACTTGAGGGGGATGAAGAGTATACTGGGAGTAAACTGTAAATATAAAAAGTATACTGGGAGTGAAAATGTCATTTTAGCAGTTTGTTATTTTTGTTTTAAGAAGTCTGGTATCTTCCAGCTGAGTAAGTTGTTAGGTTTTCTTCTCATTGTATTTCTATTTCTATAAATATTTGGGTTGTAATCTTCATCTTTTAATGAGAAATATATGAGAGTTATACATATTTGAGCTGATTGTAGACACAAGTTGTTCAAAAGGAAAACCCTGTCATTGGCCAAACCAAAGAGAGAAAACAAAGTTGTTAAGAGATATTTAATATTATATTTAGTGTTTTCACACTTTACTACTATTTGTAATTGGCTAAAATGCAACGGATTCCGTTAATGTACGGGTCATGTGTGATTAGTAGGGGTGTTTTTTGGTTTTGAACAAAATTTTAAACTGAATCACTTACATCAGTTTGAAGTAATTCTTAACTAAACGGTTAAAAGTAATTTGTCTAACCAAACAAATAAAACCCATAAATAGATAGTTTGGACGATCGATTGGAACGGTTAAGAAATTTATTAATTGTTTTTATGAATTAATTATAAAATTAGAAAAGAAAATAGTGTTTATGAGTAACAAGACTAATTTATAGAATAAGTTAAGAAAAATAATAAATAAAATCAAAAATTTGAGAAAATAAAATTATATGACGAAGAATAGTAGTTAGACATTATTTGAGATAAAAAAAATTTATGATTTAACAAGAGAACATAATAAAAAATCTGATAAAAATAAAGATTAATTAATAATTTTTTAATTAATGTAATAATATATAACACAATATAAGTAAAAAAAAAGTTATATGAAAATATTAGTGGTCCATTTATTAGTTAATTATATGTTTAAATTGTTAATCAGATCAAATCATTCAATTTTAATACATTTTTAATCAAATTTTATTCAGTTTGATCAAATTTGTTTGTATGGATTTTGAAAATCCATCATGATTATGACATATCAAGCCGTGAACTATTTTTTCCACATTGGATACTCTGTCACTCAAATACACAACTGTCAAGTATATGCAGTGGGGTCATTTACCTACAACTTGTAGTATGGAAGCTGAAACTGACTTTTGCCATTTTCTTTCTGAACTTTGCTTGCCCACTTTTTAATACAATAATAATATTTAATCAATATTATAACATTAAGTGTCCACTGTTACATTCTTATGATCTTATCTCTCTAAGACTTTAAGCATGTGAGTGGGATCGACTTGCAATTTTTTTTTAATTATTATATTGTTTGAGAAATAATAGTGAACTGAATTCACGGTTCTTTAATTCTTAATAATTAATGTAACTTAAAAACAAAAATTCTCTAATTATTAAATGAAAAATTATTATACATATATAATATTTTTATAATTTTTTAATATATTATGTCATACCATACCCATAATTTATAAAAAGGGTAAATTACACAAAAAGTCCTGTGTTTGACCCATTTTCAGATAGGGTCCCTGTGGTTTAAAAATTGTCAAATAGGGTCTATATGGTTTTCTACGTTAACAAAAAGGGTCATGAGGTATATTTCGGTCTAAAATTTGACGGAAATTTTGGCTAAAATGCTATTTTAAGACCCTAACTATTAATTTTTATGCGTATGACTCCTTATTTGTATGAGAGGAGGACTTTGACACAAAAAAAGAAAAGTTTCATAGTAATAGTTAGGATCTTAAAATAGTATTTTAGCTAAGATTTCCGTCAAATTTCATACAAATAAGGAGTCAAACGCATAAAAATTAATAGTTAGAGTCTTAAAATAGTATATTAGCTAAGGTTTCCGTCAAATTTTAGACGAAAATATACCTCATGACCCTTTTTGTTAACAGAGTAAACCACAGGACCCTATTTGACACTTATTAAACTATAAGAACCCTATCTGAAAATGGGTCAAATCACAAGGCCCTTTTGTGTAATTTATTCTTGTAAAAATAACCATACTCAATAATGTAACATAGACTACGAGTCCACAACTATACTTTGAAACATCCTAGTATTTTGTACATAAAAATAGATCATTTCAAGTAAGAATTCAACCAATTTCGTTTTAAATGGGAATTAAAACTATCACTTTAGCCCTTAAATTATCTTAGCATTGTTAGAATTTTTGAGTTGATTGATTTAATATTTAAAATTTCATTCCTCATCACAATCTAATCCTTCCTATATTGAGTTGTATAACAATAATGTGCCACTAATCATGAAAGTAAATTATTATAATTTTTTTTTTCATGATAAGAAGAGTGTCCACAAACAATTGGATAATCATAGACAACAGTGGAAGACAGAAAGCATCATTATTGAATTACACAGTTTTTCATGACACTCTGAAAAGGAATGTACACCAACGCATGCATTTACCCCTGTCAGTGTGATTATGCTTCAATTTTTGGTCCACCATGTTTCTTCAACTTCTCTTGCTTCTTGTGTTTACTTCTTTATGGTTCCTGGGCAATGAAGGAGCTGCAATTTCAGCAAGATTAGGAAATGAG
The DNA here is from genome assembly GCA_003254925.1 of Chamaecrista fasciculata. Lineage (NCBI taxonomy): Eukaryota > Viridiplantae > Streptophyta > Magnoliopsida > Fabales > Fabaceae > Chamaecrista > Chamaecrista fasciculata. Next base: position 206,728 of record QANZ01037024.1, on the reverse strand, counting down.
AGTGATCATTTGGCATTGTTGAAATTCAAAGAATCAATATCCCATGACCCTTTTCACATTCTGGCTTCTTGGAATCATTCTACTCACTTTTGCAACTGGTATGGCATCACTTGCAGCACCAAACACCAAAGAGTTCAAAGTTTGTCAATAGAGGGATATAGCTTGAAGGGATTGTTATCACCCCATGTTGGAAACCTCTCCTTCATAAGATCTATTACTCTCAGAGGCAACAACTTGTATGGAGAAATCCCTCAAGAGTTGGGTCGTTTATACAGACTCCAAAGAATCTATCTCTCAAATAATACATTCAGTGGAGAAATTCCTATCAACATCACAAGCTGCTCTCAACTCAGGTACTTAGGTTTTAATCAAAATAATCTTACTGGCAAAATACCATCAGAAATTGGTTCCCTCCGCAAGCTTGAGTTGCTGTATCTTTTTAGCAACAATTTAACAGGAAAAATTCCATATTCTGTGAGGAATCTCTCTTCCATGACTGATATCTATTTAGGTGATAACAACTTGGAAGGAAGTATACCAGAGGAAATAGGTGGAATGAAAAATTTGATACATGTGGGAGTAGGTGTTAACAAACTCTCTGGTAAACTTCCTTCCTCTATTTACAATTTGTCATCTCTCCAAGTAATTGCATTTCCATCCAATAAATTCAATGGATCTCTTCCACCCAACTTGTTCCTCACCCTGCCTAACCTCATATATTTTGAAATTGGTGACAATAAAATCTCAGGTCCAATCCCAACTTCCATCACAAATGCATCTTTCCTTCAAATACTTGATATTGGTTTTAATAGTTTGTCAGGAGAAGTTCCAAGTGATCTAGGAAAGTTACAAGATATTCAGTGGCTATCTTTTGCTCAAAACAATCTAGGTCATAATTCAACCAAGGACTTGGATTTTTTGAAATCATTGGCAAACTGTAGTAAGTTGAGTTACTTGGATTTCAGCTCCAACAATTTTGGAGGTCGCTTGCCAAATTCCATAGGCAATTTGCCCAAGCAACTCCAAGAATTAGATCTTTCTCATAATAATATATATGGAACAATCCCAGAATCTATAGGGAGTCTATTTAACTTGTCACGTTTGGATATGAGTTTCAACCATCTCACACAAATCATTCCAGCTACTTTTGGCAAATTTCAAAAGATGCAAATGTTAAGTTTGAGTGCAAACAAACTGTCAGGAGAGATACCATCAGTCATAGGGAACCTCACTCAATTGTTTCATCTAAACTTATCAAATAATGCCTTGGAGGGAAACATATCTCAAGGTGTTGTAAATTGTCCGAGGTTACAAGTTTTGGACCTTTCACTAAACAACCTTAATGGAGTCATTCCCATGAGGTTTTTTAGTCTTTCCTCTTCAAGACTAGTTGTCCTAAATTTGTCAAGAAATTCATTCAGTGGCAATCTACCTGCTGAGGTTGGCACACTGAAGAACATTAATAAGTTCGATGTTTCTTACAACCATCTCTCTAGTCAAATTCCTGAAACCATTGGACAGTGCATGGTCTTAGAGTACCTCTATTTAGGAGGGAATTCTTTCCAAGGAATCATCCCTTCATCTTTGGCTTCATTAAAAAGTCTTCAACATTTAGACCTATCAAGCAATAACTTGACGGGACCAATCCCAAAAGGCTTGCAAGATATTCCAATGTTAAGGTACTTGGATGTTTCTTTTAACATGCTGGAAGGTGAGGTACCAAACCAAGGTGTCTTTCGCAATTCTAGTGCCATATCTGTCATTGGTAATAGTAAGCTATGTGGAGGTATATTGAAGTTGCAACTACCACCATGTCCAATGAAAGCTACGAAACAGAGAAAACATCAGAATTTCAAGTTGATAGCATTGATAAGTTTTGTGGTTGCTACTTTGCTTCTATTGTCACTTATTTATGCTATTTATCATATCAAGAAAAGAAACAAGAAGGCTTCCTTGGATTTGCCTACAATCAACCAGCTTTCCAAAGTGTCATACCAATGTTTGCACAATGCAACTGATGGATTCTCAATCAACTATTTGATAGGATCAGGGGGTTTTGGCTCTGTTTATCGTGGAAATCTTTCTGAAGAAATTGTTGCCATAAAGGTCCTTAACCTTCAAACCACGGGAGCTCACAAGAGTTTCATTGTTGAATGCAATGCATTAAGAAATATAAGACACCGGAATTTGGTAAAAGTTTTAACATGTTGCTCCAGTATGGACTACAATGGTGATGAATTTAAAGCTATTGTCTTTGAGTACATGGAAAACGGAAGCTTAGAAAAATGGTTGCATCAAAGTACAGAAAATGCAAATCCTCCTGAACTTCTTCTTCATCAAAGGTTAAATGTAATCATAGATGTTGCTTCTGCATTTCATTATCTTCACAACGAATGTGAGCAACGCATCATTCATTGTGATTTAAAGCCAAGCAATATCCTTCTTGATGGAGACATGGTTGCTCATGTGAGTGATTTTGGCTTAGCAAGACTTGTCTCTGATAATCAAAGCAACACAACTGGATTAAAGGGTACTATTGGCTATGCACCTCCAGGTACTTAATCTTATTTTACTTGAAAATTCTTCAAATAAATACAGTTTTTTTTTTCTCTTGAATGATTTAAAAAATTAATGCAATGAATATATACTTTCTCACCATTGACAAATTTTCCATTTATTTCAGAATATGGGATGGGGTCCTTGGTGTCGTCACAAGGTGACATGTATAGTTTTGGAATTCTAATACTAGAAGTGTTTACTGGAAAAAGACCCACAGATGAAATGTTTAAAGATGATGAAGATCTTCATAACTATGTCAAGATTGCATTTCCAAATCATCTTCTACAGATTGCTGATCCAATTTTAGTCACAAGAGGTGAAGGAGTTGCAACAAATGAAGAAGAAAATGGTGGGATCCAAGCCCTTGTTAATCTTAATTTGCGCAAGTTCTTAGCTTCAGTTTTTAGGATTGGACTTGCTTGTTCAGCTGAATCGCCGTATGAGAGAATGAACATAACAAATGTGACCAGAGAGCTAAATCACATAAAAAATGCCTTTTCCTGCTTGTGGAATGAATGAAGGTGAAGGTGTTATTCCTCACTACTATTCTACAATTTCATACCATTAGGATTTTATTTTTCATAATATTTAATTTTCTTTCCTTGTTTTGTCTTCTTTCTGCATGTTTTTTCAACTAAACATTTGCCTTTTCATTCATTTCTTTTGTGACAATAGTAAAAATCAAAGTTAAGCATGACATTTCCTAAATACTTTTTAAGTCTGGCTTTGCTAATTACATAATTCTTATTCAATTATCTTAGTACGTACCTCATTCTTGTTATAAAATTATGAAGGTTTCCTCTTGAATTTCAGGTTGGGGAAAATTGTGAAATCATCTACCTACGACATGTCTGCAATGAAATTGGAAATTCACAAGTAGCATTATGCAAATATGCTCATTGTCTGGGCACTGTATATTGTTTGAGAAGATATTTCTATTAATTATTAGTGTGTCAATCCTAAAATCTGCTGGTTTGGGATCTTAAAACATTGCAATTCTATTAAGCTAGGGACTGAAATCCAAGAACTCTATTGTATGCTATAGTACTAATCAGACACAGGGTTGGGCAGGATTTGAAAGAAAAACTCTGTCATTGGCCAAAACAAAGAGAGAAAACCAATTTGTTGAGAGATATTTAAGTAATATTAGAAAGTGACACTTACTGTGGCACTTTATCACCTCAATAATCAAAACTTGGATTGATAAACAAAATCACGGACCAATTATTTTGTGAGGAACTGAACTGAAAATGAAATTTTCAGATGAACATATTTTTGAAAATCACTATAAAAATCTAAAATTGTTATAAGATAAATAATTTAAAAATTAAATTGATCATCAAAAGTTGAAACAAAACAAACCCAACTTGAAAGAGCCTGCCAATTATTTGATGAAATAAATGCAACATATCATAGTTAATTTTATCTCCTACCATGGTAACATATATCAAATATGTATGTATAAACAGTAGTCAGTTTATAAAATAGGTACACCTACTGATCGAGGAACATGAAAAACGTAGGTCCACCAAACAGAGAAATTCATATTACCTTTTAGATCAAAGTGCACTTTTGGTCCCATAACTTGTGCTCAAGTGTCAATTTGGTCCCATAACATTTTTTGTTACACTTTTGGTCTCATATCTTTGCAAAAGGTTGCAGATTTGGCCCAGTATCACTTTTGGTCCTATATTTTTTGGTCAAGTTGTAGAATTGGTCTCATATCTTTGCAAAAAGTTTCACCATCAATCCCACATGACTCAAAGATATAGGACCAATTATACAACCTGACCCAAAGATATGAGACCAAAAGTACAACAGAAACCAAATTTGCAACCTTAAGATACGGGACTAAAAGTGCAACACGAGACCAAATTTGCAACCTGAGCAAAAGATATGGGACCAAAAGCAGAAGCTCATTTTTAGTTGTTTACTTGCAAGTGTTTTATTTCTTTCTTTTATTTTTGGATCAATACATTTTAGCCATAACCATTCTAGGTTTTATTTTTGAAATAAGGATTTAATAAAAAGCAGTCATTTTTGCATGCGCTTTTGCATTTCTCCTGTTTCATAAACTTCTATCCCCATTCCTTTTCACACTCCCATTTCTTCATGCTATAAAAAATATAACATTGAAGCTTTCATCAAAAAGCGATGATCTTCAATTTTGCGTGAATCTCTCGATACTATGTATATGCATAAATCGCAAACCCTAAACATTTCAAAATGTCAACGACAATCCGATGCATCTGCTGAATCAAGAAAGAGCTCAAATTAAGCTCAACTAAAGAATCCGTCTCGTGTGAAATTGATGTACCAATGATACAAGGCATTGTTTGCTTTTCTCGAAAAAAAATAAAGGAGTTTATCCCTTGTTACCCTATTTGAGCCAGAAGTAGGAGTTTCTAAATTTAACCTCAATTGATTAATAACCGGGGACGGGCAATCTTTCAACATCTTTATGCTAGAAATTCAGATGACAAGAGAAGATTTAATTTTCTTCATTTATCCCATACAATTTTTCACCAACGTTAAACCCTTTGAGCCAATCAAAGTCGTTCTTCAAAAAAAAACACCTCTACAAAATTAACATTTGGAATAACGAGGATTTCCATACAAAAGTAGCTCATGACACCAGAATGTACTCTTCCAAAAAAAAAAAAAAGAAAATGACTATCGCCTAGACCGTTACACGGATAGGCAGTTCAAATAAAAGAAATAAAAAATTTCCAAAGGCAATACACAAAAAAAAAAGGGAAGAAATGAGCAGAAATGTCGAAGAGAAAATCTCTCGAAAATCAAAGATTCAAAGAAAGTCATGAGCTACAGAATTCTTCAAAAATCCTCGTTACGATCCAATATCCATGTTTGGGCCTATTCATCATTTCTTTCAAAACCCATCAGATTTACCCATCAAGCCACATTACAACCCTAAAAGATTTTCTCTTGTCAAATGAACTCTAGTATAAACTTGATTGAAAGAAGGTGAAGAAATCAAGCAAAGGTGTAAGTAGGGTATGGGTACATATATATATTGAGCCTAATATCTTTCATTTCAAAAGCCAATCACCTAAGCCACGTTACAAGCCTTTAAAGTCCTTATTGAGGTACATTCAATTGTCATGCCCAAATAGGGGCAAGACAAAAATGAGGATAATGTTCAAATCCCTCCAAAATCCTAACATGAACTTTCAAATAAAGCATGTCAAGCAGAAGCATCATTCGTCTATCTTTAATGCAATCCTGAGCCTAGACCAGGGGCACCCCTCTAAAGGAAATGTTCAAGGCATTAGCTATAAAAATTGGGGTATCCTTTCATTCCTTCATAAGCCACCATAAAAATTGGGGCATCCCTTCATTCCCAAACACAAGCCACCACAAAAATTGGGGCATCCCTTCATTCCTAAACATAAGCCACCATAAAAATTGGGGCAACCTTTCATTTCCACAAAGCCACCATAAATAAATATAAGCTACCAAAGCTAGAGTATCCCTTCATTCATTTAAATACAAGCGACCCCCAGAGGTGGGGCATTCTCTCATTCCACGACCAAGGATGGGACACCCTTTTAACACGAAAAGACCCGAAGCTGGGGCATTTTTTTGTCAAATTCATCTTCCAAATACCAAGGTAAAAATGTTCTCCTCAAAGATTGGGGTATCACCTACCTAACATATGCATATCCATGGTAGCATGCAGATTCATATAAAATGTTGATTATCGCGAGACAGCTCTCTCCATCATTCATAAAGGCAGATCATTCGCCTTATAAATCCTTTCATTTCAACAAAATTGAAACTTTGTTCATTCAACAAGTTTTTTCCCTCTACTCTTTCATATAACATGTATTATGTCTGCTAGCCTTATTTCTCTAATAAAATTAGAATTGGCTAATTTTTAAAACATGTTTTCAAACTAAGAAAATTCACTTGCATAGAAACAATTCAAATTGTGCTAATTCTCTTGGCAGGACAACTCCTCTCTAGCAAAGGGTCAAAACTGTCAGATGGCTTGAAGGGTACAGACGAAGAGTCCCTTTTAACATTTGAAGATAATTTCTGTTTGGCCGGTACCAGCAAGGTGCTGTCAAATGCTCTTCATTTTGATACCATCATGGTGCAAACGAAAAGTCTCGTTCAAGGTTAGAAGATAATTTCTGTTTGGCCGGCACCATCAAGGTACCGTCAAATGCTCCTCGTTTCGATACCATCATGGTACAAACGAAGAGTCTCGTTCAAGGTTAGAAGATAATTTTTGACCGGTACCATCAAGGTGTTGTCAAATGGTCTTCGTTTCGATACCATCATGGTACAAACGAAGAGTCCCTTTTAACATTTGAAGATAATTTCTGTTTGGCCGGCACCATCAAGGTACCGTCAAATGCTCCTCGTTTCGATACCATCATAGTACAAACAAAGAGTCTCGTTCAAGGTTAGAAGATGATTTTTGACCGGTACCAGCAAGGTGCTGTCAAATGCTCTTCGTTTCGATACCATCATGGTGCAAACGAAAAGTCTCGTTCAAGGTTAGAAGATAATTTCTGTTTGGCCGACACCATCAAGGTACCGTCAAATGCTCCTCGTTTTGATACCATCATGGTATAAACGAAGAGTCTCGTTCAAGGTTAGAAGATAATTTTTGACCGGTACCATCAAGGTGCTGTCAAATGCTCCTCGTTTCGATACCACCATGGTAAAGAACCCCTTTTCCTTTGTAACGGTGGCAAATCGTACCAAAGACCCCATTTCTTTGTAATGGTGGCAGATCGTTTCAAAGAACCCTTTCCTTTGTAGCGATGGCAGATCGTTCCAAAGACCCATTTTCTTTGTAATGGTGGCAGATCGTTCCAAAGAACCCTTTCCTTTGTAGCGGTGGCAGATCGTTCCAAAGAACCCTTTCCTTTATAACGGTGGAAGATCGTTCCAAAGAATCATTTTTTTTTTGTAGCGGTGGCAGATCGTTCCAAATAACCCTTTCCTTTGTAGCGGTGGCAGATCGTTCCAAAAGAACCCTTTCCTTTGTAACGGTGGCAGATCATTCCAAACAACCCTTTCCTTTGTAGCGGTGGCAGATCATTTCAAAGAATCCTTTCCTTTGTAACGGTGGAAGATCGTTCCAAAAGAACCATTTTCTTTGTAGCGGTGGCAGATCGTTCCAAAGAACCCTTTCCTTTGTAGCGGTGGCAGATCGTTCCAAAGAACCCTTTCCTTTGTAACGGTGGCAGATCGTTCCAAAGAACCCTTTCCTTTGTAACGGTGGCAGATCGTTCCAAAGAATCATTCTCGTCAGTTCCACTTCCCACGTCCCCGTTTGACGGCGGGAGACGAGACATATACTCATTTGCATGCATCTCCAATCATCATACCGTTCAAGATACTTGTTCATTTTTTATTTCTTCTTGTCCTTTATGCTGTGGTCATTGAACTAGTTCGCGACCATATGCATAAAGAACAAACGAAGAGAGGCAACTGTGAACACCGTATTTTGTCCGGGTCTTTTTGCATATAAATAAAATTTTTGGGCCACTTTTGTAAATAAATAAACTTTTGGGCTTTACAAATAAATTGAGAATTTTGAGTTTTCAAAGTCTTACTTTTAAATAAGAAAGATTCCAAAAGAAAAGGCCTAAATAAGGAGAGAGTTTCATCTAGGGTAAAATATATAAAGATGAAAAATAATAAAAATAAACATAAAAAAGAAGAAATTAAAAAAATAAATAATAAAAAAAAGATTAGAAAAATGTAAAAGCAGCTAAGTTGGGATATGAACCCACGACCACTTAACCAAACTCCTAAACCTTAACCATTTGGGCAAAGCCCAATTTTTTATAAATATATTACATCAAGGAGGATTTAGAATGACTTATTCATCTTCCTTAACTATGGAACATGCACGAAGAAGGGAAAAGGAAATTAAATAAAGAGAAGCACGTAAAAGAAGGGAAAAGGAAATTTTTGGGATCAATTTTGATCACATTAAATCTCTGATTTTTGACCCAAATCACATCAAATTTACAAAATTTGATCACCAATTCCAATTTGGTGATGGGGTTGATTTTTAGAAATATTTTTGTATCAATTAACATTAATTCTTGATCCCTACTAATTATCTTTTTAAGCCTATAAATAGATGAGATGTTTGTAGAAAAAGAGACAACTTTTGGAGAGGGAAACAAGAGAGAGAAATTCAGATTTTAGAAAGAGGAAAAATCAGATTTTTAGAGAGAGAAAATCTGATTTTTGAGAGAGAAACTTTGTGTGGTGAGTTTAATTTCGGTTTCTTTTCCTTCCTTCTCTTTTAATTTGTTTTCTCATCTTCATCTCATTTTTGGGGTAGGTTAGAATATCTATGGGTTAGCTTTTAGGACCCGGATAAAGGAACAATGGAGTTATTCTCCAAAGGCCTTCCGATGGTGAAGAAATTCGGATAAAGTTATGACTTTTAGTACCCGATAGGGACTAAACCGAATTGCTTACCCAAAAATTTGGACTGTTCTGTAATTATCTTTCTGCTTCCCATATTTTTTGTAAATTATGTTTTGACCCCAGAAAACTTTCATAAAGTTACACTTTAGTCCCCACATATTTCATGTTCAGGGACCAAACTGAAAATTCTGGAAACTTGTTGGGGGTCATTTCGTAATTTCAGCCAAAAGATTTTGAATGCTCTCCCCTTCCGTGTATGCGCTGTGTGCTCTATATATATATATATATATATATATATTATAGTTAATTATATGATCCATGGCCAATTGGTTGTGTATAAATTGTTTTCTCCCATTTTAATTCAATTGCATTGATTAGGAGATTATGATTTTTTGTCTTGAGATTAATCAATTTAGGTCAAGATAATTATTTTATAATTCATAAAATATTATAGAGTTATTAGCTCAAATATTTTATGACAAGAATTAGACTACAATTTTTAGTTTAATTCATTTTATAAATACATGAGATTATTAAGTTGCTCCTTAAATCTCATAAAAAATCATAAAAATATCATAAAAAAAATATTATAAATAACTTTGTGCTCTTGAGGGTATATTTCCCAGAGAATATTTAAACACGGCAGATAGACTTGAAATCAAGGTATACATGCAATTTTCTTCTCTCTTTGAGTGTTTGTTTAATATTCATTATTTAAATACCCTAGCCTTTTCTTTTTTTAGCGATTGAGCGAGGATTCCAGGTAAGTCCTCCAACCCAACGTCCAACTATCAAAATACTATCAAAATTGTTTTTCCGAACTACGTGGACTTTGATCCCTAATTAGGGTACGTAGGCCTTAGGTTTCAAGAACCTGAGTCAAGTCTAACTTTTTTTCCTTTTATTTCTTTTTCCTATATTAAATTGTATGAATCCCTAATTGTGATTATTGCCATATTTTCATGATATGCTTGGGGTATGTAATTTAATATTTTTATCTATCAATATTTGGCTCAAGGGGGTTTGGTTGTGTGTTTTAATTATAATTAAATATAAATATTTAGGCCATTTTTTTAATAATTATTTTGGGGTAACCTTATAATTATAAGGGGTTTTTAGGGTGCCTAACACCTTCCCTAAAAATTAAATGTGCTCCCGAACCATCTTTGGTTTGCAAATCGGTTTTCTCAAATTGCCTTATCCACCAATATTTTTGAAATTGTTTTAAAAAATGTTTTAATTAATTTTTCCAAGTTTTTAAATAAAATTTGGTGGCGACTCCTCTGTTTTAGTCATAGTCGACATTCTCCGCAATGTCAGGCGTGACAAGTGGGAAGAAGAGATGCAATTACAAGCTTTGGAAGGGGATTTATAGTATTTCCTAAGCCTAATTTCCTTCTAAACTTTCCTATTTTCGAGCTACCCATTCTACGATTTTGGAAAGAATGCAGAATCTTGAAGATTCTATGGGCCATGTGGTAAATTACACAAAAGGGCCATGTGGTTTTGACCCATTTTTAGATAGGGTCCATGCAGTTTAAAAAGTGACAAATTGAGTCTCTGGTTTCCTCCATTAGCAAATTGGTGGTTTTTTCCATCCAAATTAACAGAATCAGGTTAGAACGAATTTCAAGGTGGATTGTTTTGTGATTTGACCGTTTTTTCTATTAAAACAAGCTAGAAAAAAGCTATTTTGCAATTTGAACCAAAATGCAATAAAAGGAGAGGAAACCACATCTATGGTGTCACTAAGCTCCACATCTTCTGCACCTTCCTTCTCCTTCTTCTCTCCGGCTTCCCCCTTACACCGGCGGCCTCCTTCGGTCAGATTAACTCCAACTCCGTTCTCATCGCCCTTATCGACTCGCATTACACCGAGCTCATCAAGAAGGGCGAAGGCTATGCTATTACAGACTCTCAAAGACGCCATCGGCAACCACAATATCACCATCTTCGCCCCCAAAAACGAAGCCCTCGAACGCGACCCCGACTTCAAGCGATTCTTTCTCGAGCCTCGTAATCTCGAGTCTCTCCAGACCTTGCTCATGTTCCACATCATTCCCTCCCGAATCGAATCCCAATTCCTCTCGCCAACACTTCACCAGACGCTCTCGAATGATTTCCTCCATCTCGAAAACAATGCCTCTACCAATGAATAGACCGTCGATCAAGCCAAGATTATCCATCCAGATGTAGTGACCAGACTCGAAGGCGTAATCCACGAGATTGAACGCCTCTTGGTCCCTCGTTCCGTCCAAGACAACTTCAATCGCCGCTGAAGTCTCCAGTCCATCTCCGGTGCGATGGCTCCCGGACTGTCGCTTGCTCCAGCGCCGACGCCGGGACCAAGCGGGCCCCGCCAGCACTTCAACGGCAAAGCACAAGTGAAGTATTTCATCCAAACCCTACTCCATTACAGTGGATACAATGAGATGGCTGATATATTGGTGAATCTAACTTCTTTAGCCACCAAAATGGGTCATTTAGTCTTGTATTTTGGTTCAAATTGCAAAATAGTCCTTTTCTAGTTTGTTTTAATAGAAAAACGCTCAAATCACAAAACAGTCCACCTTGAAATTCATTCTAACCCGATTCCGTTAATTTGGACGGAAAAAACCACCTGGAACCCTATTTGCTAATGGAGGAAACCACAGGCCCCGATTTGACACTTTTTAAACCACAGGAACCCTATCTCAAAATGGGCGAAACCACAGGGTCTTTTTGTGTAATTTACCCTTTTAAAATTTTTATCAAATTTTATGAATTTTTAATTATTTTTAAATATAAATATATGTCGTGTCGTTTCGTATAATTTAAAAATGGAAAAAAGACCCTTTCGTGCTCTTAACGTTTGTGGTGATTTTCAGTTATGCCCTTAACGTTTCATTTGTGTCAGTTGTGCCCCCAATGTGAAACGTTAGTTTCAATTATGCACCCAATTTTGACTCAATGCTGATGTGTCAATTTTTTTTACTTATGTGTCAATTTTTTGTTCTGAATTAAATATGTGGCAAAATGACTGGATAAATAAAACATCCCTGATATATTTTTTATCCAACATGGCATTTCCTACGTAGGAATGTAAATCCAAAACATATTTGCAACTCAGTTGACCAGATTTTAGAGAATGTAAATCCACGTAGGAAATGGCATGGTGGATAAAAAATAAATTAGAGATGTTTGATTTATCTAGTTATCTTGCCACATATTCAATTCAGAACAAAAAATTGACACACAAGTAAAAAAAATTGACACATCAGCATTGAGTCAAAATTGGGGACATAATTGAAACTAACGTTTCACATCGGGGACACAACTGACACAAATGAAACGTTAGAGGCATAACTGAAAATCACCACAAACGTTAGGGGCACGAAAGGGTCTCTTGTCTTTAAAAAAAGGTAAATTACACAAAAGGGTCATGTGGTTTGACCCATTTTCAAATAGAGTCCTTGTGGTTTAAAAAGTGTCAGATAGGTCCCTATGGTTTGTTCCGTTAACAAAAATGGTCCTGAAGTATATTTCCGTCCTCAAAATTCGGCTAAAATAGTATTTTAAGACCCTAACTATTATTTTTTATGCATTTGACTTCCCTATTTATATGGGAGGACTTTGACGCAAAAAAAAAAAAAAAACTTGTAGTAAAAAATGAAATTTCACCCCTCACCCACTCTCTCTCTCTCTGACTCCCAAGTCTCACCACCATGTTCCGACGCCTCTCTCACGAACCGACAAGACCCATCACGGCAAATCCGACCGAAAGAAGCGTTCAGAATCCGGCGACGGCGACGACGGCTCCATCTCCTGCAACAAGTGCCGGCCGCACGCTCGCGAGAAAATCTCCGTCGTTCCGTTCGACAACAACGGACTGTGCAAGCACTCCGTCATCGGAATTCTCGGAGTCGCAAGCAATAAGAAGACGGGGGCTCTGCGATGAAGCAGTCAGGAATTCTCCAGATCTGTTTGCAGTCGCTGAAAGCAGAGGAGGAATCGTCGTTGATACTCAATTGACTGATACTTCGCCCAAAATCTTACCAGAGAAAAAGAAGGAATAACGGACCAACGGAAAGACCAAATCGAAATCGGCGATGGAGCAGAACAACGGAAGAAGGAATAGTGGACCAAGAGAGAAAGGAAGAAACGTTTGGTTTCGTTTCATTTGGGAAGTGTCAATAGTCAGATTCCATGGCTAGGGTTTGGATCAATTAGTATTAGCGAAAAGCAACGTCTCTGGTGGTATTGGTGAAGACGAGAGAGATATAGAGAGATTGAGAGAATGAACGGTGATGAAACTTTTTTTTTTGACGTGAATGTTGTCCCATACAAATAGGGAGTCAAACGCATAAAAATTAATAGTTAGAGTTTTAAAATAGTATTTTAGCTAAAATTTCTGTCAAAGTTTGGACGGAAATATATTTGAGGACCCTTTTTGTTAATGGAGCAAACCACAGGGATCTTATCTGACACTTTTTAAACCACAGGGACCTTATCTAAAAATGGGCCAAATTACAGGGTCCTTTTGTGTAATTTACCCTTTAAAAAATTTGGCGTGTCAATGTATTCGTGTTCATGTCGTGTCCGTATTAGTATCAATACTTTATATAGCTTTCTGCAGGTAGTCTAGTCTTCTTTAGCAACATTTCCACATTCTAAATACTTTTGTCTGTCAACTTAAACAATAATATTGTCCCCTTATATAATGCATGACTATTGACTTAATATTTGGGATTAAAAATAAAATAAAATAAAATAAATCAGAGAATTACAAAGAGTATTTTTTTCATAACTCTCTTTTTAAATGTTAATAATATGTTTGTTATTTACATATTTTATTTTGAGATGTTTTAAACTTAAAGATAAAGAGTAAATTATCAATTTGCTCCTTAAAATATTAAAATACACCGTTTAACTTCTGAAAGAATCAAATAGTATACTTATTAGTCTCTGAAAAATTAAATGATATATACTCTTTAGTTCATGAAAATGACAACTGATCTGTTTGATTCTCTCAATCTTTGAGAACCGAGGTGTCAATTCGGTGAATTTTCCCATTTATTAATTTACTCTAAGATAAAATACAATTTAATATCGTTTAGTGTAAGCTGAATCAAAGACTAAGTGGTTGAAAAGTTTCAATTGGATATCCTGAATTTTGTGCCGACAGTATTGTGATCATGTGCAAGTCACATTCTTTAGACTCGTCAAAAATGAAAATTTTGAATATTTACCGAAAATGCTTGTGTAATAAAATGGAGTTAACAATTGTGATGGTTCAATATATTTTTAGGGACTTTGGTGCACTCCTTCAACTAAAGATGAGATTGATTTTTGTGAATGGAACAAATTAATTTGCACTGAAGCGATTGAGTATTTTCATACTTGGCTTTAGCTTGACATGGTTGATTTTTTTTTTCTTCTTTTCAATATGCATATTATCAAATTGAAAAACATCAATTTGGATTCATCATTTTGGACAATTTGGAATGAATAACCCCAATAAAAGATTATGACAAATAGTCAACAATCTTTTCTTTTTTCACATTTTTCTTTCTTAAATCTTAAATTACGAATATCAAAATAATCTAATAATAACAATAATAATATAGTCTTCAACCTAGCGTGTTCAGAAATCAGAAGTCAAAAATTCTTTTGGTGCATTTTGGTACGTTGATCCCATTCTACAAGTCTAGTCTTCTTTGGCAACATCTTACATTTCCACATTCGAAATACTTTTGTCAACTTATACAATGCATGAATCATGACAACTTAAACAATGCATGAATCATGACTACTATTGGTTCACAATAAAAGCTAATTAGTATCAATTCCAAACGAGTTGCAGAGAGAAGGAAAGTGCTTCTTATTAATATGAGTAGCAACTCATTTAGCGAAGCAACAAGTTTGAAACCTTTTGGTGTGATGTTACTTCCATTTTGGTCTATGGGCCTTCTTCACCTTCACTTTCTTCTTCTTCTCTTTGTTGGAGCTGCAGCTTCATCAAGATTAGGAAATGAGAGTGACCATTTGGCATTGCTCAAATTCAAAGAGTCAATATCCCATGACCCTTTTCACATTTTGGCCTCTTGGAATCACTCTTCTCACTTCTGCAATTGGCAAGGCATCACTTGCAGCTCAAGACACCAAAGAGTTCAAAGTTTGACATTAAATGGATATAGCTTGAAGGGATCATTATCACCCCATGTTGGCAATCTCTCCTTCCTAAGAACCATTCGTCTCTATGACAACAGCTTGTACGGCGAGATCCCTCAAGAGTTGGGCCGTTTATACAGACTGCAATCACTTGATCTCTCAAATAATACATTTAGTGGAGAAATTCCTATCAACATCACAAGCTGCTCTCAACTCAGGTACTTAGATTTATATCAAAATAATCTTATTGGCAGAATACCATCAGCAATTGGTTCCCTCCAAAAGCTTGAGGTGTTGTATCTTGAGAGAAACAATTTAATAGGACAGATTCCATATTCTCTGTGGAATCTCTCCTCCATGAATGATATTAGATTTGGTGATAACAACTTGGAAGGAAGTATACCAGAGGAAATAGGTGGAATGAAAAATTTGACACAACTGGCAGTAGGTGTCAACAAACTCTCTGGTAAACTTCCTTCCTCTCTTTTCAATTTGTCTTCTCTCCAAGTGATTGCAATTCCATCCAATAAATTCAGTGGATCTCTTCCAGCCAACTTGTTCCTCAACCTCCCTAATCTCATATATTTAGAAATTGGTGACAATGAAATCTCAGGTCCAATCCCAACTTCCATCACAAATGCATCTTTCCTTCAAATACTTGATGTTGGTCAAAATAGTTTGTCAGGAGAAGTTCCAAGTGACCTAGGAAAGCTACAACATCTGGAGATCTTAGCTTTTTCTGTAAACAATCTAGGTCAAAATTCAACCAAGGACATTGAATTTTTGAAATCGTTGGCAAACTGCAGTAAGTTGAGTGAGTTGGGTATGGCTGCCAACAATTTTGGAGGTCCTTTGCCAAACTCCATAGGTAATTTGACCACCCAACTCCAACAATTACGCCTTTATTCTAATAACATTTTTGGAAAAATCCCAGAATCTATAGGGAATCTAGTTAACCTGTCAGTCTTAGATATGAACTTCAACTATCTCACACACATCATTCCAGCTACTTTTGGCAAATTTCAAAAGATGCAAATGTTAAGTATGAGTGCAAACAAACTGTCAGGAGAGATACCATCTGTCATAGGGAACCTCACTCAATTGTTTCACTTGGACTTATCAATCAATGCTTTTGAAGGAAACGTATTGGGTGGTTTTGGAAATTCTCAAAGTTTACAATACTTGGACCTTTCACAAAACAACCTTAGTGGAATTATTCGCATGGAGCTTTTGAGTTCTTTAACACTCTATTTCCTGAATTTGTCAAGAAACTCATTCAATGGCGATCTTCCGGTTGAGGTAGGCAACCTAAAGAATATCAATAAATTAGATGTTTCTGACAATCATCTTTCAAGTTACATCCCTGAAACAATTGGAGACTGCATAGTCTTAGAGTACCTTAGTTTAGGAGGGAATTCTTTCCAAGGAACTATCCCTTCATCTTTGGCTTCATTAAAAGGTCTTCAACATTTAGACCTATCAAGGAATAACTTGACTGGACCAATCCCGAAAGGCTTGCAAGATATTCCAATGTTAAGGTACTTGGATGTTTCTTTTAACATGCTGGAAGGTGAGGTACCAAACAAAGGTGTCTTTCACAACGCAAGTGCAATATCTGTGAATGGTAATAGTAAGCTTTGTGGAGGTATATTGAAGTTGCAACTACCACCATGCCCAATTAAAGCTACGAAACAGAAAAAACATCACAATTTCAAGTTGATAGCATCCATGAGCTTCGCAGTTGCTGCTTTGCTTCTCTTGTCGCTTATTTATGCTATTTATCATATCAAGAAAAGAATCAAGAAGGCTTCCTTGACTTTTCCTACAATCAACCAGCTTTCCAAAGTGTCATTCCAAAGTTTGCACAATGCAACTAATGGATTCTCTATCAACAATTTGATAGGATCAGGATGTTTTGGCTCTGTTTATCGTGGAAATTTTTCTGAAGAAACTGTTGCCATAAAGGTCCTTAACCTCCAAAAGAAGGGAGCTCATAAGAGTTTCATGGCTGAATGTACTGCACTCAGAAATATCAGACACCGGAATTTGGTAAAAGTTTTAACATGTTGCTCCAGCATAGATTACAAGGGTGATGAATTTAGAGCTATTGTCTTTGAGTACATGGGAAATGGAAGCCTAGAACAATGGTTGCATCCAAGTAATGAAAGTGCAAATCATCCTAAACTTCTTCTTAATCAAAGATTAAATGTGATCACAAATGTTGCTTCTGCATTGCATTATCTTCACTGTGAATGCAAGCAAGGCATCATTCATTGTGATTTAAAGCCAAGCAATATCCTTCTTGATGGAGACATGGTTGCTCATGTGAGTGATTTTGGCTTAGCAAGGCTTGTCTCTGATAATCAAAGCAGCACAACTGGATTAAAGGGTACTATTGGCTATGCACCTCCAGGTAGTTATTTTTATTTTGCATTTAGAATTCTTCAAATACCTTTTTTTTAACTTAACGATACATTTCTTTCTAGTACATTATTGCACTGAATATATGATTTCACAACATTGACAAATTTGCTATATATTTCAGAATATGGAATGGGTTCCACTGTGTCTGCACATGGTGACATGTATAGTTTTGGAATTCTAATACTTGAAGTGTTCACCGGAAGAAGACCCACAGATGAAATGTTTAAAGATGGTGAAGATCTTCATAACTATGTCAAAATTGCATTTCCAGATCATCTTTTGGAGATTGTTGATCCAAATTTATTACCAACAAGTGAAGGAGCTGCAACAAATGAAGAAGAAAATGGGGAAATCCAAACTCTTGTTAATCCTAATGTGAAGAAGTTCTTAGCTTCAATGTTTAAGATTGGACTTGCTTGTTCAATTGAATCGCCATATGAGAGAATGGTCATAACAGATGTGACCAGAGAGCTAAATCACATCAAAAATGCCTTTTCCTGCTTGTGGAATGAATGAAGGTGAAGGTTATATTCCTCACTACTACTCTACAATTTCATGCCATTAGGATTTTATTTTACTTAATATTTAATATCCTTACGCTGTTTTGTCTTATTTCTGTATAATTTTTCTTTTCATTCGTTTGTTTTGTGGTATTAGTAAAATTCAAAGTTAAGCATGACATTTCCTAAATACTTTGGAGACTTTCTTTGCTAATTAAATAGTTCTTATTTAAGCATCTCATTGCAGTTATAAAATTATGAAGCTTTCCTCTTGAATTTCAGGTCGCAGAAACTTGTGAAATCATCTACCCACAACATATCTGCTATGAAATTGGAAATCCACAAGTACGATTATTCAAATAAGCTCATTATTTGGGCACTGTATGTTTTTGGAGAGGAGTTTTCTATTAATTATTGTGTGTCCATCCAATAAATTTGTATGCTTATTATGTTTGTAAATTATGATTGTAATAATTTATTGACTCCAGTACACTTTCCTATTATTTTATTATGGTTGTGCCAATGATAATATCATATCTACTTTTATAACTTGGTTTTTATTTTCCAGTCTTTACAATTTATTTGTCTTAATTTTGTTGCTATATTCTTTTAAGGGTAAAATACACTTTGGTACCATGTGGTTAGACCCGAGTCCACTTTGATGTCCTGAGAAATAAAATGTGCCCCTCGACTATTTTGAGATTTCACTTTGATACTCTGTGGTCACTTTTTGTCAAGATTTAACGGGCAAGTGATCACTTGGGATGCATGTAACCACCTTAAACGACTTAAAACCCCTCAATTAAGTTTCTTTTTGTGCATTTTGGTCCTTTTTTCTTTAATAAAAGGGATTAAAACACAAAGAAACAAAAACTAAAGAGTGCATTATGTGATTTTACCCTTGAAACTAAAAGCTTGTTGAAATGAAAGTAGTTATTCAGGGTCCTTAAAATTCTATTACTACATAATCTTCTCCTTTTTGTAGAATTTCTTTTGAATAGGTCCAGATTTAATTATATTTTAACTCAAAAAGTTTATCATCTTTATCAAAACAATCCTTGGAACCTCAAAAAGCAACTCGATCGGCATCCATGAATTCTACTCTTACAACTCAATCCTTAGATTAATCCAATATGAATGAATACATCCAACAACAATCAATTAAATCTTCAACATATTGCTATGAAGAGTAGAATCTGCAACCATTCTTCTAGTTTTACCATGAATGATTAACTGATGAAATTCAAAAGGGGACCTGACGTATACAAACATTAAACCAAATAATCTTCAAAAGATTTACGATAGAATTGGTGCTTTGTAACTAGATAGTACTTAGTAGATACTATTATCAAAACAGAGTACCTCTGTCTTATAGCTTGAAAATAAGCATATTATCAAATTGAAAAACCTTAATTTGAATTCACCATTTTGCGCAATTTGGAATGAATAATGAATAACCCTAAGAGAAGATTATGACAAAATAATCAATCATCTTTTCTTCTTTCACATTTTTTTCTTAAATCTTAAATTACGAATATCAAAATAATCTAATAATAGTGAAAGCTCCTTAAAAACTTGTTCAAACTTCAAAGTCTTTAACCTAGCCTGTTCAGAAGTCAAGGTCTATTTAATTATCTATATTAAATACCACTGTACCAAAATTCTTTCGTGCATTTTGGTACGTTGACCCCATTCTACAAGTCTAGTGTTCTTTGCCAACATTAATGCACGAGTCATAAGTCATGACTACTATTGGTCCACTACAATTTTTTCAATCATAATCAACAATATTAATAATAAAAGCTAATTAGTGTCAATTCCTAACCAGTTGCAGAGAGAAGGAAAGTGCTTCTTATTAATATGAGTAGCAACTCATTTAGCGAAGCAAGTTTGAAATAATTGATCAATATAGTCTATTAGTCTTTCCTTCCTCCAAAATAATTAATTGATCATACATAAAACTAATTCCACCAAAATGATTTGGTGTAAAATGGGGTTAACAGTTGTGATGGTTCAATATATTTTAGGGACTTTGGTGCACTCCTTCAACTAAAGATTATATTGATTTTTGTAAATGGAACATATTATTAAGCGGTTGAGTATTTTTCATTCATATTGGGCTTTAGCATGAAATGGTTGCTTTTTTTTTTTTTTCTCTTTTTCTTATGCATATTATCCAATTGAAAAACCTTAATTTGGATTCATCATCTTGCAGAGTTTGGAATGAATAACCCTAATATAAAAGATTATGTAAAATAATCAATATATAATCTTTTCTGTTTCCACATTTTTTTCTTAAATCATAAATTACGAATATCAAAATAATCCAATAATAACAATAACAATAATAGTAAAAGCTCCTTAAAAACTTGTTCAAAGTCTTCAATCCCATTCTACAAGTCTAGCCTTCTTTGGCAACATTTCCACACTCTATAAATACTTTTGTCAACTTAAACAATGCATGAGTCATTACTACTATTGCTTCGCTACACTATTTTCAACACTATTTTTAAAACTGAACCGAAAATGCCAGTAACAATCATAATCAACAATAATTAGCATCAATTCCAAACCAGTTGCAGAGAGAAGGAAAGTGCTTCTTATATTATGAGTAGCAACTCACTTAGTGAAGCATGAAGTTTGAAAGAATTGATCAATATATAGTCTTTCCTTCCTCTGCCTACCTGTTTATTACTGAATGAAACCTTTTGGTGTAATGTTACTTCCATTTTGGTCTATGGGCCTTCTTCAACTTCACTTGCTTCTTCTTCCTCTCTTTGTTGGACCTGTAGCTTCAGCAAGATTAGGAAATGAGAGTGACCATATGGCATTGCTCAAATTCAAAGAATCAATATTCCATGACCCTTTTCACATTCTGGCCAATTGGAATCACTCTACTCACTTATGCAACTGGCATGGCATCACTTGCAGCCCCAAACACCAAAGAGTTCAGAGTTTGAGATTAGATGGATATAGCTTGAAGGGATCATTATCACCCCACGTTGGCAATCTGTCATTCCTAAGATTATTTAGTCTCCAAAACAACGACTTGTACGGCGAAATCCCTCAAGAGTTGGGCCGTTTATACAGACTGCAAAAACTCTTTCTCTCAAATAATACTTTCAGTGGGGAAATTCCTACTAACATCACGAGCTGCTCTCAACTCAGGTACTTAGCTTTTGATCTAAATAATCTTATTGGCAGAATACCATCAGCAATTGGTTCCCTTCACATGCTTGAATTATTGTATCTTGATAAGAACAATTTATCAGAACAAGTTCCATATTCTATGTGGAATATCTCTTCCATGACTGATTATTTTATCCGAAAACAACTTGGAGGGGAGTATACCAGAAGAAATAGGTGCGATGAAAAATTTAACACAACTGGCAGTAGGTGCCAACAAACTCACGGGTAAACTTCCTTCCTCTCTTTACAATTTGTCATCTCTCCAAATAATTGAAATTACATCCAATAAATTCAATGGATCTCTTCAACCCAATATGTTCTTCATACTCCCTAATCTCATATATTTTGAGATTGGTGACAATGAAATCTCAGGTCCAATCCCAACTTCAGTGACAAATGCATCTTCCCTTCAAATACTTGATATGGGTGGAAATAGATTGGTAGGACAAGTTCCAAGTAATCTAGGAAATCTACAAGATGTGGAGTGGCTATCTTTTGCTAGAAACAATCTAGGTCATAATTCAACCAAGGACTTGGACTTTTTGAATTCATTGGCAAATTGTAGTAAGATGAGTTACTTGGGTATGAGTTCCAACAATTTTGGAGGTCCTTTGCCAAATTCCATAGGCAATTTGTCCAAACAACTCCAAGAATTGCATGTTTCCCGTAATAATATATACGGAACAATTCCAGAATCTATAGGGAATCTATTTAGCTTGTCACTCTTGAATATGAATTTCAACCATCTCACACAGATCATACCAGATACTTTTGGCAAGTTGCAAAAGATGCAAGTGCTGTTTTTTAGTGGAAACAAACTTTCAGGAGAGATACCATTTGTCATAGGGAATCTCACTCAATTGTCTCTTCTAGACCTATCAAATAATGCCTTGGAAGGAAACATATCTCGAGGTGTTGGAAATTGTCCAAAGTTACAATACTTGGACCTTTCACTAAACAACCTCAATGGAGTCTTTCCCAGGAAATTCTTTAGTCTTTCCTCTTCAACACTCTATTTCTTGAATTTGTCAAGAAATTCTTTCACTGGCAATCTTCCTGCTGAGGTGGGCAAACTAAAGAATATTAATCAGTTGGATGTTTCTCATAATCATCTCTCTAATCACATTCCTGAAACCATTGGAGACTGTATAGTCTTAGAGTACCTCAATTTAGGAGGGAATTCTTTCCAAGGAATCATCCCTTCATCTTTGGCTTCATTAAAAGGTCTTCAACATTTAGACCTCTCAAGGAATAACTTGACGGGACCAATCCCGAAAGGCTTGCAAGATATTCCAATGTTAATATACTTGGATGTTTCTTTTAACATGCTAGAAGGTGAGGTGCCAAACCAAGGTGTCTTTTGTAATGCAACTACCATATCTGTGAATGGTAATAGTAAGCTTTGTGGAGGTATATCGAAGCTGCAACTACCGCTATGCCCTATCAAATCTATGAAACAGAAAAAGCATCACAATTTCAAGTTGATAGCATTGATAAGTTTTGTGGTTGCTTCTTTGCTTCTGTTGTCACTTACTTTTGCCATCTATCATATCAAGAAAAGAAACAAGAAGGTTTCCCAGGATTCACTCATAATCAACCAGCTCTCCATAGTGTCATACCAAAGCTTGCACAATGCAACTTATGGATTCTCAATCAACAATTTGATAGGATCCGGAAGTTTTGGCTCTGTTTATCGTGGAAATCTCTCTGAAGAAACTGTTGCTATAAAGGTCCTTAACCTCCAAAAGAAGGGAGCTCATAAAAGTTTCATTGCCGAATGCAATGCGCTTAGAAATATAAGACACCGGAATTTGGTAAAAGTTTTAACATGTTGCTCCAGCATAGATTACAAAGGTGATGAGTTTAAAGCTATTGTCTTTGAGTACATGGAAAATGGAAGCTTAGAACAATGGTTGCATCCAAGTACTGATGAAAGTGCAAATCATCCTAAACTTGTTCTTGATCAAAGATTAAATGTGATCACAAATGTTGCATCTGCATTGCATTATCTTCACTGTGAATGCGAGCAAGGCATCATTCATTGTGATTTAAAGCCAAGCAATATCCTTCTTGATGGAGACATGGTTGCTCATGTGAGTGATTTTGGCTTAGCAAGGCTTGTCTCTGATAACCAAAGCAGCACAACTGGATTAAAGGGTACTATTGGCTATGCACCTCCAGGTACTTAAATTTGTTTTGCTTTGAAAATTCTGCAGATAGCATTCTTTTTCTCTTGAACATTTTCTTTCATTATGGGAAACTATTGCTTGCAATTTTATAATTTCAGCGAATTGACAAATTTGCTATATATTTCAGAATACGGAATGGGTTCCACAGTGTCCACACAAGGTGACATGTATAGTTTTGGAATTCTAATACTTGAAGTGTTTACTGGAAGAAGACCCACATATGAAATGTTTAAAGATGGTGAAGATCTTCATAACTATGTCAAGATTGCATTTCCAGATCATCTTCTGCAGATTGCTGATCCAAATATGTTCCCAAGATCAGGTGAAGGAGTTGCACCAAATGAGGAAGAAAATGGGGAGATCCAAATCGTTGTTAATCCTAATGTGAAGAAGTTGTTAGCTTCAATTTTTAAGATTGGGCTTGCTTGTTCAGTTGAATCACCATATGAGAGAATGGACATAACAGATGTGACTAGAGAACTGAATTACATCAAAAATGCCTTTTTCTACTAGTGGAATGAATGAAGGTATCATTCCTCACTACTACTCTAAAATTTCGTCCTATTATTGGGATTTTGTTTTTCATAATATTTAATGTCCTTTCATTGGTTCGTCTTCTTTCTGCATAATTTTTCAAGTATACAGTTGCCTTTTCACTCGTTTCTTTTGTGGTAATAATAAAATTTAATGTTAAGTATGACATGTCCTAAATAATTTTAAGTATGCGTTTACTAATTGTTATGACTTATGAGTTATCTAAGTAGTTGATATAGTTAAGTTAATATAGGTAGTTGAGATGTATTTAAGCCTTAACCTTGTGTATATATATCACTTGTTTCTATGTGAATGGAATATCAGAAATTATTCATTTTGTCTTACAACTTAATAACTAATTAAATAGTTCTTATTTTAAGTATCAAGTACATGTCTCATTGTTGTGATAAAATTATGAAGTTTTTTTTTTCTTGAATTTCAGGTTGCAGAAACTTGTGAAATCTTCTACCTACAACATGTCTGCTATGGAATTGGAAATTCACATGTAGTATTATGAAAATATATATGTACTCGTAGTCTGGGCACTGTATATTGTTTGAGAGTATTTTTCTATTAATTATTAGTGTGTACATTCAATAAATTTGTATGTGCATGTATTATGTTTGTAAAATATGAGTGTAATAATTTATTGACTCCAATACACTTTCCTATTACTTTATTATGGTTGTGCCAATCATATTTATTGGTTTTTACTACTATTTTTTCTAATATAGCTGTTAAAATGAGTTAGGCCTCTTGGATTGACTCACATCTCTATAAAATAATTTAGAGTCGGGCTGTAAAAATTAAATAATTTTTTAATTATTATGACTTTTTGAGCCTGATCCTAATAAGAGTAGGGCCAAAGAGAGGTAGAGTCAGATTTAATTAAGGCTACTCCTAATTATTTATTATTATTAAAAAATATTTAAATTATTATAATAATTCAAATTTTTTAATATTTTATATATTTTTTAAATGCAAATAAAGATAAATATTAAGTCAAAATTGTTTCTTCAAGGGAAGATAATAAAAATCATATTATGAATTTATGATTGATGGTTAAATAATAAATAATTTTGTGAAATATATATATTTTTTTACTCATTTTCACTTCCATGTTATTAATTTTATTATATAATTTTGAAAATATTAAATAATTATCTAAGTTGTGACTTGTTATATTATCCTATAATTTTGATTCATATTAAAAAATTATATAATTGAAATTCTAATTTTATTTATATTTTAAAAAATTAAAAAAAAATTAATAAAAGACTCATAGGTCCCAGCCATAATATGGCGGGGGGCTGGGCTAACATTTTTTTAGCTCAATTTTAAATAGAGCTTTTTGAGTCCGACCTTAACTAACTTAGGGTTATATAGGGTTAAGGTCAGATTGGGTTAGCCTATTTTGACAGCTCTACTTGTGCCAATCATATTTACTTTTATAACTTGGTTTTTATTTTCCAGTTGGATAATATTTAGTCTTTACAATTTATTTGTGTCTTAATTTTGTTGCTGTAATTTTCTAATTAGTCGTTACACTTTACTACTATTTTTTATTGGACCCTTGAAGTAAATTATATAGAAGAACCCTGTGGTTTGACCCATTTTCAGATATGGTCCATGTGGTTTAAAAAATGTCAAATTAGGGGCATGTGGTTTCCTCCGTTAGCAGATAGGGTCTCAGGTGATTTTTTCCATCCAAATTAACAAAATCAAGTTAGAATAAATTTCAAGATGAACTATTTTGTAATTTGAACTTTTTTCTATTAAAACAAACTAGGGCTATTTTGCAATTCAAACCAAAATACAATAAGAGTAAACAACACGATTGGGTTCTTTAGATCTTTCCTTTCCTTCTTCTTCTAGGTTTTTCTCAGGGAAATTGTATTTGTGGTCTTTGTTGTTTATTTATCAAAGTTTTCATAATATATTGAGGTCTTAAATTCAATTTCCTACTTAAAGTTGTTTTCTTCTTTATTGTCAGAGAAAGAAATATTGAGCCTACTCCTTCATTGGGTATCAGAATTCAGAATATGCTCTCACCATAATTACAAGTCACATTCTTTAGACTTGTCAAAAATGAAATTTTTGAATATATACCAAAAATGCTTTTGTGTAAAATGGGGTTACCATACAATTGTAATAATTCAATATATTTTATGGACTTTGGCGCAATCCTTCAACTAAAGATGATACTGATTTTTGTGAATGGACCATAGTAATTTGCATTGAAGTGATTGAGTATTTTAAATTCATATTTGGCTTTAGCTTGAAATGGTTGACTTTTCTTTCTTCTTTTTCGTATGCATATTATCAAATTGAAAAACCTTAATTTGGAGGCTAAAATGCAAATTTGATCTCATATCTTTTTTCTCAGTATTCAATTTGATCATGTATTTTTTTGTTGCAATTTTGGTCATATATCTTTGCAAAAGGTCCTAATTTTTAGTCTCATCTTTTAGTCAAGTTGCAGAATTAGTCACATATCTTTGCAAAAGGATCAACTATTAGTTGGTCTTTTTGTAAAAATATGAGACCACTTATAAACCTGATCCAAAGATATAGGACCAATTCTGCAATTAACCCAAAGATATAGGACCAAATCTGTAACAAAAAAAGATATGGGACCAAAAGTGCAAAAAAAAAGATATGAGACCAAATTGAGAACTGAACAAAAGATATGGGACCAAATTTGAACTTAGGCTAATTTGGATTCATCATTTTGCACAATTTGGAATGAATAACCCCAATATAAAAGATTATGACAAATAATCAATAATCTTTTCTTCTTTCACATTTTTTTCTTCTATCTTAAATTGCGAGTATCAAAATAATCTAATAATAACAATAAGACCAAAGTGCGAATTTGGTCCTGTAACTTTGCTCCAGGTCCCAAATCAGTCCTATATTTTTTTTCTATCTCGAATTTGGTCTTGTATCACCTCCCTTACATTTGGTGATTCCGAGAGAGAAATTCTGAAATTCCTTACATTTCTTCTATCACCTCCCTCCTAAAAAGTTTGGATTTTCGAAAATTCTTTCTTAAAGCATTTGAGGGCAATTATTTGAGTGAGATTTCAGTGAAGATTGGGGTTTTTGGATGAGTTCTTGAGTTTCTCGGCGATACCGTAAGGTTTCCGACGAGTTTTTGGCATTTTCAGTTTTGGTCTCTCTGTCATTTGCTTTAATTTGTGTTGTTTTTGCATTTCTATTCCATTTCATGAAGAATTCGTGGATTAGGGACCAAGATGTAAGGTTTGAGAATCTTCAGATATGCTCTTTCACTTTCATTTTGATAGTCAGGGACTAAAGTGAAAGGGACTTGAAGTTTTCAGGACTAAACTGTAATTTAAAATGGACGGAGGACTAACGGTGGGAGGTTTTCAAAACATATGAGACCAAAACTGAGATAAAAAAAAAGATATAGGACTGATTTGGGACCTAGAGCAAAGATACATGACCAAATTTAAGACAAAAAAAGTTATAGAACTGATTTGGGACTAGAACAAAATTACAGGACCAAATTCGCACTTTGGCCTAACAATAATAATAATAGTAAAAGCTCCTTAAAAACTTGTTCAAAGTCTTCAATCCCATTCAACAAGTCTAGCCTTCTTTGGCAACATTTCCACATTCTAAATACTTTTGTCAACTTAAACAATGCATGAGTCATTACTACTATTGGTTCGCTACACTATTTTCAACGCCATTTTTAACACTGAACCGAAAATGCCGGTAACAATCATAATCAACAATAATTAGTATCAATTCCAAACCAGTTGCAGAGAGAAGGAAAGTGCTTCTTATTAATATGAGGAACAACTCATTTAGCGAAGCATGAAGTTTGAAATAATTTATCAATATATAATCATTCCTTCCTCTGCCTGTCTTTCCTATTTATTACAAAAAGAAACCTTTTGGTGTGATGTTACTTCCATTTTGGTCTATGGCCTTCTTCACCTTCACTTTCTTCTTCTTCTCTTTGTTGGAGCTGCAGCTTCATCAAGATTAGGAAATGAGAGTGACCATTTGGCATTGCTCAAATTCAAAGAGTCAATATCCCATGACCCTTTTCACATTCTGGCCTCTTGGAATCACTCTTCTAACTTCTGCAATTGGCAAGGCATCACTTGCAGCTCAAGACACCAAAGAGTTCAAAGTTTGACATTAAATGGATATAGCTTGAAGGGATCATTATCACCCCATGTTGGCAATCTCTCCTTCCTAAGATCCATTTATCTTAGAAACAATAGCTTGTTCGGAGAAATCCCTCAAGAATTGGGCCGTTTATACAGACTTCAAAGACTCTTTCTCTCAAATAATACATTCAGTGGGCAGTTTCCTATCAACATCACAAGATGCTCTCAACTCAGGTACTTAGCCTTTGATCTAAATAATCTTATTGGCAAAATACCATCAGCAATTGGCTCCCTCCAAAAGCTTGAGGTGTTGTATCTTGATACAAACAATTTAACAGGACAGATTCCATATTCTCTGTGGAATCTCTCTTCCATGACTGATATTATTTTATCTTATAACAACTTGGAAGGAAGTATACCGGAGGAAATAGGTGTAATAAAAAATTTGAGACAACTGGGAGTAGGTGTCAACAAGCTATCTGGTGAACTTCCTTCCTCTCTTTACAATTTGTCATCTCTCCAAGTAATTGCAATTCCAACCAACAAATTTAATGGATCTCTTCCACCTAGCATGTTCCTCACCCTCCCTAAGCTCTTATTTTTCGAAATGGGTGATAACCAAATATCAGGTCCAATCCCAACGTCCATCACAAATGCATCTTTCCTTCAAATACTTGATATAGGTTTTAATAGTTTGTCAGGAGAAGTTCCAAGTGATCTAGGAAAGCTACAAGATCTGGAGTGGCTTTCTTTCTATCAAAACAATCTAGGTCATAATTCAACCAATGACTTGGATTTTTTGAAACCATTGACAAACTGTAGTAAGTTGAGTTACTTAGATATGAGCTTCAACAATTTTGGAGGTCCTTTGCCAAATTACATTGGCAATTTGTCCATCCTACTCGAAGAATTACATATTTTCAATAATAATTTTTTTGGAAGCATCCCAGAATCTATAGGGAATCTAATTAACTTGTTTTTCTTGAGTATGAGTTCCAACCATCTCACACAAAACATTCCAGCTACTTTTGGCAAGTTGCAAAGGATGCAAGCATTAGTTTTGAGTGAAAACAAACTGTCGGGAGAGATACCTTTTGTCATAGGGAATCTCAGTCAATTGTTTCATCTGGACCTATCAATCAATGCTTTTGAAGGAAACATACCTGATAGTATTGAAAATTGTCAAATCCTGCAATACTTGGACCTTTCACAAAACAACCTTATTGGAGTCATTCCTAGGGAGGTTTTTAGTCATTCCTCTTTAACACTCAATTTCCTATATTTGTCAAGAAATTCATTCAATGGCAATCTTCCTAGTGAGGTGGGAAAACTAAAGAATATTAATGAGTTGGATGTTTCTCACAATCATCTCTCTAATCACATTCCTGAAACCATTGGAGATTGCATTGTCCTAGAGTACCTCAATTTAGGAGGGAATTCTTTCGAAGGAATCATCCCTTCATCATTGGCTTCATTAAAAGGTCTTCAACAATTAGACCTCTCAAGGAATAACTTGACTGGACCAATCCCAAAAGGTTTGCAAGATATTCCACTGTTAAAGTACTTGGATGTTTCTTTTAACATGCTGGAAGGTGAGGTACCAAACCAAGGTGTCTTTCGCAATGCAACTGCAATATCTGTGATTGGGAATAGTAAGCTTTGTGGAGGTATATTGAAGCTGCAACTACCACCATGCCCAATCAAAGCTATGAAACAGAAAAAACATCACAATTTCAAGTTGATAGCATTGATAAGTTTTGTAGTTGCTGCTTTGCTTCTGTTGTCACTTATTTTTGCTTTTTACCATATCAAGAAAAGAAACAAGAAGCTTTCCCAAGATTCACTCACAATCAATCAGCTCTCCAAAGTGTCATACCAAAGCTTGCACAATGCAACTGATGGATTCTCAATCAAAAATTTGATAGGATCCGGAAGCTTTGGCTCTGTTTATCGTGGAAAGCTTTCTGAAGAAACTGTTGCTATAAAGGTCCTTAACCTCCAAAAGAAGGGAGCTCATAAAAGTTTCATTGCCGAATGCAATGCGCTTAGAAATATAAGACACCGGAATTTGGTAAAAGTTTTAACATGTTGCTCCAGCATAGATTACAAAGGTGATGAGTTTAAAGCGATTGTCTTTGAGTACATGGAAAACGGAAGCTTAGAACAATGGTTGCATCCAAGTACTGATGAAAGTGCAAATCATCTTAAACTTCTTCTTGATCAAAGATTAAATGTGATCACAAATGTTGCTTCTGCATTGCACTATCTTCACTGTGAATGCGAGCAAGGCATCATTCATTGTGATTTAAAGCCAAGCAATATCCTTCTTGATGGAGACATGGTTGCTCATGTGAGTGATTTTGGCTTAGCAAGGCTTGTCTCTGATAATCAAAGCAGCACAACTGGATTAAAGGGTACTATTGGCTATGCACCTCCGGGTACTTAATTTATTTTGCATTTAGAATTCTTCAAATACCCTTTTTTCCTCTTCTCAATATTGACAAATTTGCTATATATTTCAGAATATGGAATGGGCTCCACGGTGTCGACACAAGGTGACATGTATAGTTTTGGAACTCTAATACTTGACGTGTTTACTGGAAGAAGACCCACAGATGAAATGTTTAAAGACGGTGAAGATCTTCATAACTATGTCAAGATTGCATTTACAGATCATCTTCTGCAGATTGCTGATCCAAATTTATTCCCAAGTGTTGAAGGAGTTGCAACAAATGAGGAAGAAAATGGGGAGATCCAAACCGTTCTGCATCCTAATTTGAAGAAGTTCTTAGCCTCAATTTTTAAGATTGGGCTTGCTTGTTCAGTTAAATCACCTAATGAGAGAATGGATATAACAGAAGTGATCAGAGAGCTGAATCACATCAGAAATGTCTTTTCTGCTAGTGAGATCAATGGAGGCTGACTACATCATTAATAACACCAAAATGATATTAATAAATATGCAGGTGCCATTCCTAGACTAAATCTTCTACAATCTCATGCTATTATTAGGATTTTTTCTCTTAATATTTAATTTCTTTTCATTGTTTTGTCTTCTTTCTGCCTGATTTTTCAAGTATACATTACATTGGCCTTTTCATTTTTTTTTTCTTTCATGTAATACTAAAATTCAAAGTTAAGCGTGAAATTTCGTAATTGCTGTCAAGGCTGCTTTTTCTAATTAAATAATTTCTTTTTAAGCATTTTAGTACAAACCTCATTGTTGCTATAAAACTGTGAATGTTTCTTCTTGAATTTCAGGTTGCAGAAAACTTGTAAAGTATTCAATGTGAAGTCCTCTACCTACAGTGTGCTATGAAATTGGAAATTCACTGGTAGTATTATGCATATATGTATACGTGTGTATTGTTCGAGAGGATTTTTCTATTAATTATTAGTGTGTCCATCAAATTTAAATTATATTGTGTATAATATGTGTGTAATTATAGTTGTGATAATTTTTAGTTTTTATGGTTGTTACTTGTTATTGTGCCAATCATATTTATAGGACCAAATCTGCAACCTGAACATAAAATATGAGACCAAAAATGCAACAAAAAAAATTCAAGACCAAATTGAAACCTGAGCAAAAGAAATGGGACCAAAAGTGCATTTTGAACTATTTACTTTTATTATTGATGAGCTATATTATTTTCCAGTTTAATAATATATTTAGTCTTTATAATTTATTTGTCTTGATTTTGTTGCTGCTTTCATAGTTGCAGCACAAAAGGGAAGAAATAGGACAAGAAAACAAAACAAAAACAAAAAAATTGTATTCACATAAGATTATCATCAAGAAAACAATGAACAGAAGAAACTGAACAAGTAATATCGTAGTGTAAGCTGAATCCATAAAATTAACCGTGATGTGATAATGTGCTAGTCACATTCTTTAGACTTGTCAAAAATGAAATTTGAATATTTACCAAAAATGCTTTGCTGTAAAATGGGGTTAACAATTGTGATGGTTCAATATATTTTTTACGGACTTTGGTGCACTCCTTCAACTAAAGATGAGATTGATTTTTGTGAATGGAACATATTAAGCTTTAGCTTGAAATGGTTGATTTTTTTTATCTTTTTCGTATGCATATTATCCAATAGAAAACCCTTAAATTTGGATACATCATTTTGGACAATTTGGAAGATATATAATCTTTTCTTTTTTCACATTTTTTTCTTAAATCATAAATTACGAATATCAAAATAATCTAATAATAGCATTAACAACAGTAAAAGCTCCTTAAAAACTTGTTCAAAGTCTTCAATCACATTCTACAAGTCTAGCCTTCTTTTGCAACATTTCCACATTCTAAAGACTTTTGTCAACTTAAACAATGCACGAGTCATGACTACTATTGCTTCGCTACATTATTTTCAATGCTATTTTCAACACTGGATGGAAAATGTAGGTAACAATCATAATCAACAGTAATTATGATGCTATTTTCAATTCCAAACCAGTTGCAGAGAGAAGGAAAGTGGTTTATTATTATAATTAGCCACTCATTTAGCGAAGCAAGAAGTCTAAAATAATTGATCAATATATAGTCTTTCCTGTTTATATTACTAAAAGAAACCTTTTAGTATCATGTTACTTCCATTTTGGTCTATGGGACTTCTTCACCTTCACTTGCTTCTTCTTCTTCTTCTCTTTATTGGAGCTGCAGCTTCAGCAAGATTAGGAAATGAGAGTGATCATTTGGCATTGCTGAAATTCAAAGAATCAATATCCCATGACCCTTTTCACATTCTGGCCTCTTGGAATCACTCTTCTCACTTCTGCAACTGGCATGGCATCACTTGCAGCACCAGACACCAAAGAGTTCAAAGGTTGACATTAGATGGATATAGCTTGAAGGGTTCAATATCACCCCACGTTGGCAATCTGTCATTCCTAAGATTATTTAGTCTCGAGAACAATAGCTTCTATGGTGAAATCCCTCGAGAGTTGGGCCGATTATACAGACTGAAAGGACTCTCTCTCGCAAGTAATACATTCAATGGGGAAATACCTATCAACATCACAAGCTGCTCTCAACTCAGGTACTTACGTTTATATCAAAATAATCTTATTGGCAGAATACCATCAGAAATTGGTTCCCTCAACAAGCTTGTGATGTTGTATCTTGGGACAAACAAGTTAGCAGGACAGATTCCATATTCTGTGTGGAATCTCTCTTCCATGACTGATATTAGCTTAGATGATAACAGCTTGGAAGGAAGTATACCAGAAGAAATAGGTGTAATGAAAAATTTGAGACAACTGCGAGTAGGTGTCAACAAACTCTCTAGTAAACTTCCTTCCTCTCTTTACAATCTGTCATCTCTCCAAGTAATTGAAATCACTTCCAATGAATTCAATGGAACTCTTCCACCCAACTTGTTCCTCACCCTCCCAAATCTCCAATATTTTGAAATTGGTGGTAACAAAATCTCAGGTCCAATCCCAACTTCCATCACAAATGCATCTTCCCTTCAAATACTTGATATGGGTGAAAATAGTTTTACAGGACAAGTCCCAAGTGATCTAGGAAAGCTACAAGATCTTGAGTGGCTATCATTTTTCGACAACAATCTAGGTCATAATTCAGTTGACGACTTGGAGTTTTTGAAATCGTTGGCAAACTGTAGTGATTTGAGAGAATTGAATATGGCTTCCAACAATTTTGGTGGTCCTTTGCCAAACTCCATAAGCAATTTGACCACCCAACTCCAACAATTACGCCTTTCACATAATAACATTTTTGGAAAAATTCCAGAATCTTTAGGGAATCTAATTAACTTGTCAATCTTGAATATGGGTTTCAACCATCTCACACACACCATTCCGGCTACCATTGGCAAACTTCAAAAGATGCAAACTTTATCTTTGACCGGAAACAAACTGTCAGGAGAGATACCATATGTCATAGGGAACCTCAGTCAATTGTTTTATCTAGACTTATCTTATAATTCCTTGGTAGGAAACATATCTCAAGGTGTTGGAAATTCTCAAAGTTTACAATACTTGGACCTTTCACAAAACAACCTTATTGGAGTCATTCCCAGAGATTTTTTTAGTCATTCCTCTTTAACACTCTATTTCCTGAGTTTGTCAAGAAATTCATTCAGGGGTAATCTTCCTGCCGAGATGGGCAAACTAAAGAATATTAATCTGTTGGATGTTTCTCACAATCATCTTTCTAGTCACATTCCTGAAACCACTGGAGACTGCATAGTCTTACAATACCTTGATTTAGGAGGGAATTCTTTTCAAGGAATCATCCCTTCATCTTTGGCTTCAATAAAAAGTCTTCAACAATTAGACCTATCAAGGAATAACTTGACGGGACCAATCCCGAAAGGCTTGCAAGATATTCCAATGTTAGAGTACTTGGATGTGTCTTTCAACATGTTGGAAGGTGAGGTACCAAACCAAGGTGTCTTTCGCAATGCTAGTGCTATATCTGTCATTGGTAATAGTAAGCTTTGTGGAGGTATATTGAAGTTGCAACTACCACCATGCCCTATCAAAGCTATGAAACAGAAAAAGCATCACAATTTCAAGTTGATATCATTGATAAGTTTCATGGTTGCTGCTTTGCTTCTACTGTCACTTATTTATGCTATTTATCATATCAAGAAAAGAAACAAGAAGGCTTCCTTGAATTTGCCTGCAATCAACCAACTTTCCAAGGTGTCGTACCAAAGTTTGCACAATGCAACTGATGGATTCTCAGTCGACAATTTGATAGGATCGGGGAGTTTTGGCTCTGTTTATCGTGGAAATCTTTCTGAAGAAACTGTTGCCATAAAGGTCCTTAACCTCCAAAAGAAGGGAGCTCACAAGAATTTCATGGCTGAATGTAATAATGCACTTAGAAATATAAGGTACCGAAATTTAGTAAAAGTTTTAACATGTTGCTCCAGCATAGATTACAAGCGTGATGAATTTAAAGCTATTGTCTTTGAGTACATGGGAAACGGAAGCTTAGAACATTGGTTGCATCCAAGTACTGAAAGTGCAAATCATCCTAAACTTGTTCTTGATCAAAGATTAAATGTGATCACAAATGTTGCTTCCGCATTGCATTATCTTCACTGTGAATGCAAGCAAGGCATCATTCATTGTGATTTAAAGCCAAGCAATATCTTTCTTGATAGAGACATGGTTGCTCATGTGAGTGATTTTGGCTTAGCAAGGCTTGTCTCTGATAATCAAAGCAGCACAACTGGATTAAAGGGTACTATTGGTTATGCACAGGTACTTAAATTTGTTTTGCTTTTAAAATTCTGCTGAAACCATTTTTTTCTCTTGAATATTTTCTTTCATTATGGCAAACTATTGCATGCAATGATTATATACTTTCACCGAATTGACAAATTTGCTTTATATTTCAGAATATGGAATGGGTTCCACTGTGTCCACACAAGGTGACATGTATAGTTTTGGAATTCTAATACTTGGGCCCAGTTCGTTTGCACTCTGATTATAATCTGCTCTGATTATAATCATAATAAGCGTGTTCGTTTGTGATTTTTTTCTGATCAAATTATAATCATGATTTTTTTATAATCATACACACTCAATTACACTTATACCCCTATATATATACCTATAATTACCTATACTCTATTAAATTCATTGACCAATCACAAAGGGTAGAATGTTCATTTACCTTAATATTGGGCCATGTTGTAATTACTTATTATTATGTTGGATTAAACTGTTATTTTGGCCAAATAGTTTAGGGTTCAAATTGATATTTTAGCATTAATAGCATTTTTCTCTCTCTTTCGATTCCAAAGCAAGCGTTCCTCCCCTCTCTCTCTCTGTTGCCGTCGTGTTCATTTCAATATCCAAAACTCTAACTTCCATACATCTCCACCATCATTTCCACTCCAATTTCTACAAAATCCCTCTCTATTTTCAATAATTCAATTCACTATACCAAAAATAATTTTATATTATATGATTTTGACCCACTATCACAAGACTATTACATATATAATAAGTATAGGTAAATAAGTTTTGAAACATTTATTCTTACATTTTCTCTCATAAAATTTTGGGGAAATTGCATTTACACACCCTGAACTATGTGTTCAATTGCAATGTCTCCTTACTCTACCAAAAATAGCAATTCACCCTTAATCTATTAATAATTTCGTAGCAATGTCTCCCCAACCATTAGTAACATTGTTATCTTCTTATCTTTTAAATCCATATAACTTGTATAAATATTTCATAAAATACTCAAATGACATAATTCCATCACTTATGCTAGACATATATGATGCATACTAATGTTGATGATACAAGTTATAGGGACTTAAAAGATATAAAAAATAACGGTGTTACTAACGCTAAATGTAAATTGCTATGAAATTAATAAATTAGAGAGTTAATTGCTATTTTTTATAGATTAGGGGATATTGCAATTGAACATATAGTTCAGGGTGAGTAAATGTAATTTTCCCATTTGATCAAATATTTTACATTTACTAATTAATGAGAAAAATATGAAAGATTGATACTTGCTGCTTCCATCTTATTACACATCACCATTTTTAACGTAGTACTAGCCAGCATGTAGGCGTAGTATCATCACCAAGCTGGGGCAGAATCTGGTGCGGCACAAGTTCTTCCCAATTTTACTACATTCCTGACGAAATCACCCTTTGATTTTGATTCTCATTGAAACCCCCAAACACACACACAGTGAGAAAGAAAGAAAGAGAAGCGAAACGAAGCTGAAACCCGCTAATAACAGAACCAACCTTAACGCAAAAATAGATTTTGCATTACCATTCATTCATTCGCATTGCAGAAAAGAGAGAGTGGTTTTTCTTCTTCACACTCTCACAACACGCATTTTCTTTCTCAGATCGGATCGGAACAATCTGAATTCCCTGTTTACAATTAATTAATTCTCAATTATTATTAGATTAGATCTGTTTTCTTTTTGCTCTTGGATTGTCGATACAATTTTCTCGTAATTAGGTTTCCCGATTCGAATGGCGAGCATAAAAGGGGTGAATCGATCGGCGTCCGTGGCCTTGGCTCCGGACGCACCGTACATGGCTGCCGGAACCATGGCGGGTGCAGTTGATCTGTCTTTCAGCTCCTCCGCTAATCTCGAAATATTCAAGCTTGATTTCCAGTCTGACGATCACGAGCTGCCCTTGGTCGGAGAGTGCCCCAGCTCCGAGCGCTTCAATCGTCTCTCTTGGGGGAAGAGTACTTCTGCTTCTGAAAGTTTCGCCCTCGGGATCGTCGCCGGCGGCCTCGGGGATGGGAATATTGACCTCTGGAATCCTCTCACTCTGATCAGGTAATTGGATTTTGTGTCCTTTTGGATCTTTCAAAGGTGCTGGTAATGTGGTTCAACTGGGAGAATTTTGCACTTTGTTCGTCCATGTGTATAATGGATGGGTGCTTAATGGTGTTTAAGGATTGTGAACTGTTTCGACTGCCTTCTAAATGCATAGAGTGCTCAGTGATTAAATTTTAGTAATTGGAGAAAGGCTTAGTGATAATAAGATTTAGCATTAATCAAAATCAACTTATCACTGTTGGTTTCTAAAATTCCTTCATATCTTGGATACTGATATTCTAGACTTCCATGTTCCGTCATTACAAATTCCGCATCAACCGGGTGAGTGACTTTGGCAGTCTCTTTGGTTAAGAAAATGATAAGAGAATAGGACGTACTGTACATGTTGCTGATAAATACGTGATATATTGGTAGAATTGGAGGACACTAGTTTTTTTAATTGTTTCAATTAAGTGGATGCTTGTCTTCTGGCAGTCGGTTGATACAATGTCAAAGATTATAGAAGTAAAGGATTGTTGTTATCGTGGAAACAGAGAAAGACAGTTAATGCCTCTAGGGAAGCAATTGGTTAATTAGAGCTAATTTTTAGTGTTACTTTGATTTGTTTTGAAGTATTGATTATAATTCAGTATTTCTGAATATTTGGGGTTTTGTGGTTTCCTCCATGCTTTATTAGGAGGCCATATAAGCCTCTATTCTTCTACTTTTTTACGGAGTTATTTATTTGATATATTTTCTCAGTTCCGATGCCAAAGAAAGTGCCCTTGTTGGACATCTTGCAAGGCATAAAGGACCTGTAAGTTTTCTGTTGCTGTTATGAAAGTGTCTTTAGTTTGTTTTTGTTCTTTATTCTCTGTTCTAGGTGACACGTGCTTGACATGTTTATTTCTGTTGTTTACTTGTATATTTCAGGTCCGTGGTCTCGAGTTTAATACCATTTCACCAAATCTTCTTGCATCTGGGGCTGAGGATGGAGAAATTTGCATATGGGATTTGGCCAATCCTTCTGAGCCTTCTCATTTTCCACCTCTCAGGGTCAGATATCCTCCTTCTGAGTGCGTGTGTGTCTCTCTTTCCTGTCTGTGTCTGTGTGATGCTTCGCTCTTTGATATGATAAATCTGTTCTTATCTTAAAATATTTGTCCTTATAATATAAATTAATTAAATTTCCCGTATGTGTAATTTGGTACATATGATCATCGTCCAGGGTAGTGGCTCTGCTTCCATGGGAGAAATTTCGTTCTTATCTTGGAATAACAAAGCCCAACACATATTAGCGTCAACTTCATATAATGGGACCACTGGTTAGGAATAAATTATATAGACTTCTATATTCTGTTCTCAAACTTGTATCGTTTGGAATACTAAGTTTTCGTTTCTTTTCAGTGGTCTGGGACCTAAGGAAGCAAAAGCCAGTGATAAGGTAACTTGTTTCCCATTATTTGGGCTGGTCATCTTTATCTTGTGTGTCTAAGGGATCTAGCATTATATAATGAAAATAAAACTACATGATAACCTCATGTATCTTATTTGAAATGACAGCTTTACAGACTCGGTTAGAAGGCGGTGTTCAGTTTTGCAGTGGAATCCTGATTTGGCAACTGGGATAGTTGTTGCATCAGATGAAGATGGTTCTCCTTCTCCAAGGGTATACTTTGAAGATGAATTGTCTTTATCTATCTTTTAGGGGGTGATATGTGCTGATCTCATGAACAATTTGATGCAGCTTTGGGATTTAAGGAATGTAATGACACCAACTAAAGAGTTTGTTGGACACAGTAGAGGTATTGGCACCTGTATAGTTATCTTGCCTTTGTTTATTTGTTTTGAACTACTTTTGGTTTTTGGATGTCCCATAGGCTTGCCTCCATCTCTATGCCCACTTTCTTTGCCTTTATTGTGAAGCTATGGACTCTGTATGTCATCATCTCTTAGATATAGCTGATGTTCTCATGTTGCCTGAATCTTAGGTGTAATTGCAATGTCATGGTGTCCCAATGATAGCTGTTACTTGGTCAGCTGTGCTAAAGACAGTCGAACTATTTGCTGGGACACAAGTTCTGCAGAGGTAGTGTTTGGCCTTCTTTCCCACCCTTCAAACTTGAAAGCTATCCTCTAGGTTGAATTTTTCGCTTACAGAAATCTTGTTCAATTATGATGTTGTTTTCTTGGCACAGATTGTATGTGAATTGCCTGCTGGAACCAATTGGAACTTTGATGTGCACTGGTATTCTAAAATACCTGGAGTAATTTCAGCATCTTCCTTTGATGGAAAAATTGGCCTCTACAACGTTGAGGTACATACTTGTGCTTTTGGTGGTCTTTCATAGAATTGTTGGGATGATTTTTTGCTTAATTTTTTTTTCCAGTAAGTATCCTTTAAGTGTGATGTAATTTTTTCTTGAAAAGTGACATGGAAAATGAATAACTAAGTGATGTCTGCAATTTATATGCTCTATTAATATTATCATTGATTATAATTATAGTAGATAATAGTTATAAGGTCAAAGGGTCATGGTTTTATTTTATAAGGACACATAAGGGTCATAGTTATAAGGACACATGAGGGAGTTTGACCTGGAGAGGGTTCTGGAAGTAGACGGTGGAATTGAAGGTGAGGAAGGCGGAGAAGACAATGACGGTGAGGAGATTGTACTGGAGATGGAGCCAGAGGTGCAGATTTTGTCAAGGTTTGTTTGGGAAGCTTGGACGATGGTGGCAAAAGCGAGAGGGGCTAAGAGGAGGGTTAAGAGATCATGTCATCAATCTCCCGTCGTTTTTCAGCTTCATCGTTTTTTTTAATTTAACAAAACCCACATCAGCATATAATGCCAGGAGAGAGAGAGTAGCCAGATCAGCTGGACACATCATCATTCACAAAGCAAATGGACGGAATCTAACGTCAGGACCATTTTGCCAACATTTTGAACCAATATGAATCTTTTGAAACATAAAGGAGTAAAGGACCAAAAGGAACATAAGGGCATATATTTAGGACCAAAATGACCCTTTGACCTAGTTATAAAGTTATAATGTTTTGCACCAAAGTTGTGTTGTATGATGCATATATGAAGAGAACTGTATACTTCTTTCCCCATTCATTTGCGAAATTTATCAAAATATTGTATTTTGAAAGAAAGAAAAGAATGATTGAAGGATCTTAATCCGAAATAAAGAAAAGATGTTTAATGTACACAAATATTATCTATACATTTTGCATACATGCAATTAAGGAGTTGATTTATTTGAATTCTACCTTACGTAGTAGTCTCCTGACTCAAAAACATGGGACCTATTCCTAATTTCTTGCATTCTTGGTGTAATCTGCTATGCAATTCTCTTGGTTAAGGTTTCTTTATTCCTTATATTATTAATTGTAGTATATGTAATTATTTGCAGGGCTGTAGTCGATACGGTGTTCAGGAAAATGATTTTGGTGCAGGTGACACATTCTTTTCTTCTAGCTGTCTTCAAATTTACTTTATATAGTATCTGTTACTGATTACTTTTTGTAACTAGTCATTTTATTTTATGAGAACTGGGCAAACTCTATAGTCTATGCATTTGTTTTTTAAAAACAGAAAATTAAGCTTTTTGTGGATGTATTCGGGGGATGAGGAGGGTTAGCTATGCGATAAATGTCTTTCTGTTCCTTTAACATACTCTGCTTTCCCATCCTGTTTTTGGGATCACTAATTGCCATTTCTCTGCAGTATCCTTAAAAGCTCCTAAATGGTATAAACGTCCTGTTGGGGTGTCTTTTGGTTTTGGTGGCAAGCTTGTGTCATTTTCCAAGCCACCGGCGACAGGTGCTTCATCTGGAGCCTCAGAGGTAATCTTTTTATTACTCTAATATCCATATCTGGTTCTGCTGAGTTATTAAAAATTCATGAATTTTTCCTACGTGCAATTTTCCAGGTTTATGTGCATAATATGGTAACTGAACATAGTTTAGTGAGTCGCTCCTCTGAATTTGAAGCTGCAATACAAAATGGGGAAAGGTCTTTACTAAGGGTTTTATGCGATAAAAAATCTCAGGAATCAGGGTATGTTCTCTTAAAGAAGAGCAATATCTCATGCTATTTGTTTTTAGTGGCTATTTCTTAGGTTCACCCCTGCATCTGCTGATTTTTTTTCATTGTTGCGACAGATCTGATGAGGAAAGGGAAACATGGGGCTTCTTGAAGGTTATGTTTGAAGATGATGGGACAGCACGAACAAAACTACTCACACACCTTGGTTTTAGTGTGCCTATTGAAGAAAACGAGGCAGCTTTAGATGACCTTACTCAAGAAGTCAATGCTCTTGGGCTTGAGGAGACAGCTACTGAGAAAGTAGGAACTGGTGCTAATAATGTATCAACTGTTTTTCCTGCTGATAATGGGGAGGATTTCTTTAACAACCTTCCAAGTCCTAAAACTGATTCGCCTGTATCTACTCCTGGTGGTAATTTTGCTGCTGCTGACATTTCCAATGGTTTGGAGAAAATCCCAGAGGAATTAGAAGTGGAAGAGAGCAGTGATCCTACAGCATTTGATGATGATGTTCAACGTGCTTTAGTTGTTGGGGACTACAAAGTCGCAGTTGAACTATGCATTTCTGCAAATAAGTGGGCTGACGCTCTAGTTATTGCTCATGTAGGAAGTGCTTCATTGTGGGAACATACACGCGACCATTACCTTAAGAAAATCAGATCACCATATTTAAAGGTAGCTGATATATACACCATATGTTATATCAATTTCATGCTACACCTCAGTTTTGATATACCAAATTTCCTGTTTCTACATTTGTTTCATTGGTGAGTCATTTCCACTTTCAGATCATCTCAGCAATGGTGAGCAATGATCTATTAAGCCTTGTGAACTCTAGGCCTCTAAAATTTTGGAAAGAGACTCTTGCTCTTCTTTGTAGTGTAAGTTTTCTCTCTAATTTAATTCGTTTTGTTGTTGTTGTTGCTTGTGTGTGTTCTTAAATTTATCTAAATGGATTTTAAATTACTCCAACATGTTTTGTTGGTATATTAGGCTCAGTGTCTCCTTTATCTTAAGAGTTTAAATTCTTCCTTTTATGCATGATCGTGTCTATCTTAGGGCGTTATGGAATTCCTGCATAAATTCTGCTTTGAATTACAACTCTGAACTATATCTTCAAATTCATAAATAAAATGAAATTCCTGGAAGAGATCATATGTGTGGAAATGGGGCATTTTAGGGCATCTAAAATTGAAAGGAAGAATTGTCTAACGATTGTGTTTGAAGAAGTTATGCTCGTGGAGGGAATTTGTTGAATATGAATATAAAGGATTCAATGGGTTAAGATGGCAAGCCGACAAGTTTTCCATAGAATGGTATGGGGTAGTAGGAGAAAGTCTTCTTAAATGGTTAAAGCTCGGGATAGGTGCTTTGCTAGATATAAAAAGTTTAAATAGGTTTAGAAGTACAATTGTAATTAGGATGTTCACTTACCGAATGCCAACTCAAAGGTTTGGCAGGGAAAAAGAAAGTGAAACCTTGTGGTGATGTATTGTTTACGTGATTCTTTGGCATGTATAATTGGATATAGCTGTGTCTTTAGCTCTACTATGGTAATCTGCACATTGGTGTTTGGATTGACTACTGAGTTTCTGTCTCTGAAAATGTCAGAATATTGGCCATATTTGCTGCATTTCTGAATTACTTCAACTCTGCTTTTTAGATGATTTATTCTCTCTCTCTCTCTGACTGCTACAGTTGGGCTATAGCTTATCCTTTTGTACTCAGTTTCTTTAATCAATGATAATCCCTATTTTATCAGAAAAATGATGATATTATAGTAGCAGAACTTCCTGATTCAAAATGATGTCACTTTTTATCTATGTTCTCCTTTTTTCTTCTGGTGTACTGTTTGTTAACTGCCCTTCTAAATTTGGGATTTCATCTTGGCATAAATGAAAAACTCTATACAAGAAATAAGTTTTATGATGGGGTTACTTTGAGTCCTTACATAAACTCATTTTATTCTTCTTATGACCTATCAACAGTTTGCTCAGAGAGATGAATGGGCAATGCTTTGTGATGCGCTTGCTTCAAAACTCATGGCAGCTGGAAATACATTAGCTGCAACTCTCTGTTATATCTGTGCTGGAAACATTGATAAAACAGTTGAAATTTGGTCTAAGAATCTTCAGACTGGCCATGAAGGAAAGTTGTATGTTGACGTTCTTCAGGTAAGATTGATACACTTTTAAGTTCAATATATAACTAACAGCAAAATATATTGCAGACGCAAAATTGATAAAATTTTATATTTTTAGGATTTGATGGAGAAGACTATTGTTCTTGCTTTAGCAACTGGACAGAAGCGATTTAGTGCATCACTTTGCAAGCTTGTTGAGAAATATGCAGAAATTTTAGCAAGTCAAGGGCTGTTGACTACAGCGATGGAGTACTTAAAACTTTTGGGTTCTGATGAACTGTCACCTGAACTTTTAATCTTAAAGGATCGAATTGCTCGTTCTACAGAACCTGGTAAAAGTTTTTTTTTTTTTCATGGACTGCTCTTATTGGCATGTTGATTATCAGAAGTGGCCTTTTACTGTGAGTGTTGCTTGATAAATTCTCTGACTAATAGCTGTCCCACTCTATTAACAAAGAGTTCATGTAATTTGTGTTTGAACTTAGCCTCTAGATATGGATGAAGTTGCTGGTATAGCTATTTAATTTGCAAATTGCATATTTCCTTTATATTAATCATGACAGATGTATATATTTTTATAGTTAATTAATTGATGTAAACTCATTATCAAGTTGACCCTTTTTCAAGAGCGTTGTTAAACTCTAGAGCTTTACAGCCTTCATGATAACTATTTTGATATAGCCAAATCTCGATTAGGGGATCTCTTTCCATACTTGCTGTTTAATTAGTTGTACTTGTGCTATGTTTCCCAGTTCTGTAATGTTTGCTTGAGCATTTGAGCACCTCTAGATTTTTTTTTTTTTTTGATTTTGTAATACTAATGTTGCAGAGAAAGACGTCAAGGCTACTGCATTTGAAAATACTCAATCACAGAGTGGGTCGTATTTTGGTGCAGATAATTCCAATTATAGTAGAAATTATTATCAGGTATTTATTTTGCCCTGTTCTTTGGCTTTTGGTTTTCTGTGCAAAACATTGTCTCTGACTGCATTTGGAAATTTTCCATTTTGATGTTTGTTTCTTGCATAGGAGTCAGTATCCACACAACTGCAGCGTGAAAGTCCTGGAATACCATATGATGAAAACTATCAACAGCCTTTTGATCCTTCATATGGAAGAGGATATTCTGCCCCAGCTCCATATCAACAACCTCAACAACCTAATTTGTTTGTTCCATCACAGGCACCTCAGGCTCCCCAGGTCCCTCAGGTATGTCATACTACATACCAACAAAAGGGCAATTATTGCCAACTGTTGATAATTTTTTAAGGGAGTTAATTTTCTTTATTTTGAAAATTAAACTGAGCCTCCATGATGTTTAAAATAAAG
Source organism: Chamaecrista fasciculata (assembly GCA_003254925.1). Classification (NCBI taxonomy): domain Eukaryota; kingdom Viridiplantae; phylum Streptophyta; class Magnoliopsida; order Fabales; family Fabaceae; genus Chamaecrista; species Chamaecrista fasciculata. Next base: position 161,780 of record QANZ01037024.1, on the reverse strand, counting down.
TTACATTTAATATACTTCATAAGAAATACTAAACAGATTGTGGACAGAAGGTTAATTTCCAATTTAAATGAACACAAGCACATGCAAATCCATATACAGTCATTCATGCATTCTTGAGCTGACTTATGTTTGGCCAAATTATTGCTGCAATGCCCAAATTTTTCAGTGTGCAGATGTTGCCTCAGTATCATTGATGTTGTTAATATCCTGGATTTTTTTTTTTTTGGAGTTATGTAACAATAACATCAAGAACTTTTGTAACCTTATTATTTTGAGATACAAGGAGTTCAAACACCTGACTACCAAATAACCTACGCTAACACATATTAGGACATTGTGTGCAGTAGTTTATTATTATTATTATTTTGTATCCTTAAACTGGCTTTAGTAGCAATTTTTTTCTTGTGTAATATTTGTTGTTTTTTTTAATATTCACCTGCTTGTATCATTAAGTGACTTGGTTAGAGGTCTGAGTAATTAGAGTGTTGCACTATGTACAATTTGAGTTCATTTTGGTTCATAACTTCCTTTTAATCTTCATCCCCCACCATCTTTTATAGCCAAACTTCTCTGCTGCTCCTGTCACACAACCTCCAATGAGATCTTTCATTCCTCACACACCTCCAGTGCTAAGAAACGTTGAGCAATATCAGCAGCCAACATTGGGTTCTCAGTTGTATCCTGTCAGTATATTTTTTTTATGTCAAATCGCTTTATTTCAGTTATTTATGACAGCTGTTAGGAGATTAAAAACGTGAATTTTCTGTATTTCAGACAATCACAAATCCACCTTACCAACCTACTCGCCCTCCTACATCTCAAGTGGGTTTAGCTCACAGTCAGAATATGCCACAGGTTATGGCACCAACCCCAAGTCCAAGGGGATTCACACCAGTCTCTAGTCCTGGTGTTGTACAGAGACCTGGGATGGGACCAGTGCAACCTCCAAGCCCCCCTCAAGCAGCACCTGTACAACCAGCTCCAGCACCAGCCGCTCCACCACCGACTGTGCAGACAGCCGATACTTCAAGTGTACCTGGTAAATTTGTTTCCCCATCCAGAAATTTTGCATGTCAGAAGTAAATAAATTTTTGGGCTTTAATTTCATTGTTATGATACTGCACTTTTTTAGTTTGTTAAAGAAGTTTCCTGACCCTAGCAGAAATATTCATTTGTACATATTAAGATGTGTTGGATCTGTTTAAAGTTCTTAGTAGCAATATCCATAAAAATAAATATGAATTGTACATATATAGTTTCAGCACCTTTGCTATTGTAATGTATAAATGTGTGGTTTTATCTGTTCATATCATTGTCTTAAGACGTGTTATTCTTATCCATGTAGACAACTAAAGAAAGCCTCAAATTACGTATTGCACTAATTTATGTTTTGCTTAGTCATTTATCTCTCAATGGTTACCCTATGGCATTTGCCTTTTGGTTAATGTTTTACTTGCTTTGACTATGTCGGCCAGCACACCAAAAGCCCATTGTCACAACATTGACAAGGCTTTTCAACGATACGTCAGAGGCGCTGGGAGGTTCACGTGCAAATCCAGCTAAAAAGCGGGAGATAGATGACAACTCGAGAAGACTGGGAGGATTATTTGCGAAATTGAACAGCGGGGACATCTCTAAAAATGCTGCTGAGAAGCTCCTTCAGCTCTGTCAGGCATTAGACAAAGGCGATTTTGCCACTGCCCTTCAAATTCAGGTAAAACAATTGAAGACTAAAAAGAATTTCTGCAACTCTATTGACAACAACAATCAAATTTACGTTCTTAATGTTTCTGTTGTGCTGCAGGTACTTCTTACTACAACCGACTGGGATGAATGCCAGTCCTGGTTAGCTTCACTGAAGCGAATGATCAAGACGAGACAGAGTATGAGATAAAGTTAAAAGGATACCAACCCTTTTTATTATATCTTCCTGATTTTAGAAAATTCTGGCGTGGTCAGCTTCTTGCAATGCTGCTAGCTGACCCTTTCATCGTTGTACACAAGATTGGCTTCTTCTCTATATCTGCAGGTGCAGGGTTTTGGTTCTGTGCTTTAATACAAATTTTGCAGTCTCTTCTGCTTTCACATCCACTGTCTTTAAAAGCTGTTAGTAAAGGTAGTTTTCAGGACACAATCACAAGTATTTTTAGTAGAGATTGGTTTTTTCATCCAATATTTGTAATATGGAGAAGTGTCTCTTTGGTTCTCACCTGCTCTCAAATTCATAGATCGTTTCGTATCCTCTCACTTTTTGTACTCTGGTGTTTCTGCAACCTGTGTCCTCATGTGACATTTATAGATCTTTTTTTTTTTTATTTTGTACCAACATACTCATAATTATTGATTTGGCCCCATAGACAAGATAATATTTTAATTTGCTTGTTAGTGTGCATTGTGCAATCTGCAATTTAATTGATCAAAGTAAACAATAAATAGCACACAATAACAAGTAATGGTTTTGGTCGTCAATTTATTTAGTGGTTCAAATTAAAAAAAAAATAGTTAACATTAAACACAATCATGTAAGTCTTCCATCTCAAAAGGCATTATATATATTGGTTAAAATGTATTAAAAAACAAAAACTACTTTAGGTGGAATGCTCATTTTGGTCCATTATTTTTCAAAAGGTTTAAATTGGTCAATTATCTATGAAACTTGGTTCAAAATAGTTCTACCATTAAGATTTGTCTCTTTTTTTCTATTTTTTATGACGTGACACTTGACTTCTCTTTCTCTCTCTCTCACGTATTCCTTTCCTTTTCATCCATGGTAGTTTTTAATGGCAGTTTTTTTTCAAAAATAGTAGAAAAAAAAATAGTATATTTGATCATAAATGAAAATTGCAAATTCATGATCTCTGGAACAAAAGCCTGTCTTTCAAAAATATCACAAATGAGAGGAATAGGAACGCTGAGAGGGAGAAATGCTAGGTCAGGTGTCACATACATCATCAAAAACTGAAAAAAGAGATGGAAGAATTTACGACAAGATCATTTTAAACCAAAGTTGCATAGAGAATGGACCAATTTCAACCATTTGAAAGATAATTGACCAAAATGAACTTTGAGGTATAGACAATGGACCAAAATGAGTATTCGACCATCGTTTAATTAATTAGTGCACAGGCAAAGAGAATTATCATGAAGCGTGCTTAAATTTTGCGTTAATTAGTCAATTATCTATGAAACTTGGTTCAAAATAGTCCTACCATTAAGATTTGTCTCTTTTTTCTATTTTTTATGACATGACACTTGACTTAACTTCTCTTTCTCTCTCTCACGTATTCCTTTCCTTTTCATCCATGGTAGTTTTTAATGACATAGCTTTTTTTCAAAAATAGTAGAAAAAAGAATAGTATATTTGATCATAAATGAATATTGCAAATTCACAATCTCCAAAATGAAAGCCTATATCTTTCAAAAATATCACAGATGATGAGAGGAATAGGAACGAGTCTGAGAGGGACAAATACTAGGTCAAAAGTCACATACATCATCAAAAATTGAAAAATAGAGATGGAAGAACTTACAACAGGATCATTTTAAACCAAAGTTGCATAGAGAATGGACTAATTTCAACCATTTGAAAGATAATAGACCAAAATGAACTTTGAGGTATAGACAAAATGAGTATTCGACCATTGTTTAATTAGTTAGTGCACGGGCATAGAGAGAATTATCATGGAGCGTGCTTAAATTTTGCATTAATTGGTCAATTATCTATGAAACTTGGTTCAAAATAGTCCTACCATTAAGATCTATCTCTTTTTTCTATTTTTTATGAGGTGACACTTGACTTAACTTCTCTTTCTCTCTCTCTCACACATATTCCTTTCCTTTTCATCCATGGTAGTTTTTAATGAAATAGCTTTTTTTCAAAAATAGTAGAAAAAAGAATAGTATATTTGATCATAAATGAAGATTGCAAATTCACGATCTCCAAAACAAAAGCCTACATCTTTCAAAAATATCACGGATGAGAGGAACAGGAATGGGTCTGAAAGGGAGAAATGCTAGGTCAGGTGTCACATACATCATCAAAAACTGAAAATAGAGATGGAAGAACTTACGACAAGATCATTTTAAACCAAAGTTGCATAGAGAATGGACCAATTTCAACCATTTAAAAGATAATGGACCAAAATGAACTTCGAGGTATAGACAATGGACCAAAATGAGTATTCGACCATTGTTTAATTAGTTACTGCACGGGCATAGAAAGAATTATCATGAAGTGTGCTTAAATTTTGCATTAATTGGTCAATTATCTATGAAACTTGGTTCAAAATAGTCCTACCATTAAGATCGGTCTCTTTTTTCTATTTTTTATGACGTGACACTTGACTTAACTTTTCTTTCTCTCTCCCACATATTCCTTTCCTTTTCATTCATAACATTTTTTAATGATAGCTTTTTTTCAAAAATAGTAGAAAAAAGAATAGTGTGTTTGATCATAAATGAAGATTGCTAATTTACGATCTCCAAAACAAAAGTCTATATCTTTCAAAAATATCACGAATGAGAGGAATAGGAACGGGTCTGAAAGGGAGAAATGCTAGGTCAGGTGTCACATACATCATCAAAAACTGAAAAAAAGAGATGGAAGAACTTACAACATGATCTTTTTAAACCAAAGTTGCATAGAGAATGGACCAATTTGAACCTTTTGAAAGATAATAGACCAAAATCAACTTTGAGGTATAGACGATAGACCAAAATGAGTATTCGACCATTGTTTAATTAGTTAGTGACGGGCATAGAGAGAATTATCATGAAGCGTGCTTAAAATTTGCGTAAAATATTACTCCCTCCAATTCAAAATATCTACCATAGTTTTGGGAATTTTTACGTTTCAAAATATCTGATGTTTTACATAATCAATAAAACATTAATTATTTTTTTACAATTTTATCCGTACATTTTCTCTCTTAATAAGAAATATGTTTTGAAAATAGGAAAGAATAAATAAGAGTAATATAGTCTTTTTATCTTATATTTTTATAAGTTTAAGGTGAACTAATCATTTTCTTAGTCTGTGTGTACCCCACAAATTAAATTACAGTAATATTGTGAACCGAAGAGTATAGATTTGGAGGACATCAGCAATATAATGTGCCCTTCAATCCAAATTAATACACAAAATTGAGCAAGGAAGAGCTCATGGATCTTGAACACATTACATATATCATTATTTATGAGCTATAATTAACATGCAGAAGTCAGTAGTGTAACTTGGGTATGAATTCTCATTTGCAAATTAAACTGATACAACATTTGAAAAATTCAACCCAATTACAGCCAACAAGTAATTATTTAAGCTTAATTAGCAACATTATATAACATATCATCACATCCATGAAAACCACTGTTTACTTAACAACAAGTGCGGAAGTAGCTAGAGAAGTCACTCCATAATGTATACAGACAAGGTTGGTTAATTAGTTAGTTAGTTAAGTCAGTTTAGTTGGTTAAGTTGAGCTGCGGTGGCCATAGACGCCGCCACCCCGCCGGGAGTGGCAAGCATCTCCGCCGCATACACGGCTTCCGCATCTTCCTTTGTTACCGCTTTGTCCTTTCCCAGTTTCTCCGCTGCATCCTATAATTAAGAACAAATTAAACATTAATCACCCCCAAAAAAAATTAACAAATTAATGTTAAAAAATAAAGACCTGATTTCAACTTAATCGAAAGATAAGAGAATAAATTTATAAAAAGGAAAGATAATGACTTAATCTACAACTTCAAGAAAGATAAAGGATCAAATTTACCTTAATCTTAAATTTCTATTGGAGGAGTGTCTGCATTCAATATGTATCACTATTATCTATTATCTATGAAGCATTGGACACTGATAAAGATACTTGATAAAGATACTAGATATAACATGAATATAGACACACTGACATGTCAAATTCTTAAGATTAAGATTACACGGCATATATTTATATATAAATAATTAAAAATTTATAAATTTTGATGAAAACTTTAAAAATTAGAATATCTATTCATAATATATACTATATGTGTCATTATTTTTTATTATCTGTCATATTAAGTCATGAAAATTAATTTTATATTCTAAAATTTATGAATATTTGTTGTGTGAGTACGTGTCCGACACGATGACACATCTTCAAAATAAAGTGTTCATGCTTCATAGATTATCATGTTTATGAGAAATTTAAAAAAAAATAAAAATAAAAATGTAGCAGGTTAAATAAATAGGGTACCATTAAAACATCAGAGAGGTCAGTCATGTCTTCCCGGCGCGTGGCGCGCGTGTTCTGAGACGCGGCACATTGAGCCGTATCGCCAATACCTCCGGGTGCCACTGTGTCCTTCCCGGTCGTTCTAATCTCTGCGGCGGTGATAGCGGCGGCGTCACTCTGATCCACCGGCTTATCTCCGGCAGATATCGCCACCGCCTCGAGTGCCTCGCCAATGGTAATCGGATCTCCGTCAATGGCTGCCGACCCAATGGTGGGCCCATTCTGTTCCACGTGGCCGGCGGCAGCGTTAGTGTCGTCGGAGTGGTTGTGACTCATGTTGGAAGTTAGGGAATAGGGATAAGGGAGTGTTTAATTTGGAGATGTGAGGATATGAATATGATATTAATTATGAGATTATACTATAAGTATAGTATAGAGTGATTGAGAATGAGGATGAAGTGGAATAGTATATAGGAATGAAGTGTGTGAGGGAGGCATGCAAAAAGTTTGAGGTGTTGGGCAAAGAGAGAAGGAAAGGATGAAGGTGGCATTGCTAAACACTCACACCTGTCCACTTCTCATTTCTCATGCCAATACTACCTTACACTTGGCTTCTTACTATACTATATTATATGTGGGAGGAGTCTTTTGGTCGTTCTCCCACTTATACTAAGATAAAAATATTACATGTAGTTAAAATAAGAAGAAACTTACTATTTTGTCCTTCTTTTTTATTGAATCAATAATTTAGTCCCTTATTTATTTTATATATATATATTTACGTGCCCGTTAGAGCACCCAAAGCCCTTAGTTTCATATATGAAATAACAAATAAAACAAGTGACACTAACAACTTCTTCGGGATATTCAACTTTTCAAAATATCTCACTTCAAAATATCTTCCATTTATGATATGGTCCAAGAAATGAAATATTATTTAATTAATCTCTTCCAATTCTCCTATTCGCTTTTTAAAATATGGTTGAATTTGATAATTTGATTTTTAAAAAATTAAAATATGTCATTTTTCTTAATCAAATAGTATATTCTTTAATTTATAAACAATTAATTTTATTGGTTTCACTATCTTATGAATTTGTTGTTATTGTCTTCAACAATAATTTTGTAGCATTGTCGTTATTTTCTTTAACAACGATTTTGCAAATTGTCGCTCCTATTTCTAGTGACATTTTACACAAGCATCTTCAGTAACGATTCTATAAAAACACGTGTTATTAGCTTTTACAACGATTTTACAAACTACTGATGTCAACTTTAATAGTTTAGAAAATTGTCACTATTATTTTTAACAGCAACTTGCAGTACAATCACTATTGTGTTTAGTAGTAGTTTCACAAACTACTGTTATTATTTCTAGTGGCGATTTATAAAATCGTCACTAGTCTTTAGCTGCACTTTGGCAAATAATTGTTATTGTGTTTACTAGTGGTTTGTAAAATCGCCACCTACAATTTTTGAAACGACAAAAGTACTTTTGGTACTTCCAAAGTATACGGTCTCTTTAGTTGTACCCCCAAAAAAAAATTTGTTCAATTTTAACACCAAAGTATGGGGTTAGTTTCAGTTATACTCAAAACTTTTTTGAGTCAATTATACCTCAATCTTCTCTTTTATGTGCAATTGTACTCCCAAATTGGGGAGAATTTAGGGGTACAATTAACTCAAATGTAAAATATTGGGAGAATAATTGACTAAAGTTTTTGAAAGTATAACTAAAACTGACTCCACTTTGGAGTATAATTGACCAAAAAAAACTTCGAGAGTACAACTGAAAATGATTGGATATTTTAGGGGTACCAATAGTACTTTTGCTTTTCTGAAAGTGTCTTTTTTTCTTAGCAACAATTCGCGAAACTATCTCTATTGTATCTACAAAAGTCTTGTTGAACCGCCATTATTGTTTTTACCAGCGGTTTCACAAATTATCACTATTGTCTAGCGGCAATTTTACTATTGTCTTTAACAATAATTTCACAAACAATCATTATTGTCTTTAGTAGAAATTGCTACTATTATCTTCAATAACGATTTTGCAATCTATCTCTATTATCTTTAGTTTGCAAAAGTTTAGTTATCTCCTTAGTAGCAATTTTACAAAATTGTTGCTATTATCTTTAACAAATTATATTTTGTAATGTTTTCACAAACTGTTGGTAGTCTTTAGTAATAGTTTGCAAAACTGTCACAATTAACTATTGTTATTATCTTTAGCTGTGATTTACAAAATCATCATTAGTATCTTTAGCAACAATTTTACAAATTGCCACCATTATATCTTGCAGTAATTTCGAAAACAACCATTATTGAATAAGTTTATCATATAAAAATATATAAAATAATCAAAACAATATCAAAAACATATATAATAGTTTAATATATAAATTAGGTAGACACCAACATCTTCGGCCAAAAACAAAAAAAAAAGGTAGGCATCAACATCTTTTGTTTAGTAAAATTTTATCTTTTTTTTTTATTATTATAGGTTTGTTTTCATTCAATCCAAGAGGGAGCCCAGCCCACATGATTTCACTGCTGGCAAAATGCATCGTTTTGCACTTGAGAGCTCGTGGGTGGGACAGTCTAAAGATTAAGATACGTCAATATTGAAGTAGTAAATTCTCGTGACAATAATAATAAATAAACCTTAAATACTGGATGAAGAAACAGACTGAATGAAAGACTTTTCTCTTTTTTTTTTTTTCTTGTGTAATGGTTGATACAAAGTATATTAACAATTAATTACAATATCTAACAAGAGATTCCTATTATACTATTATCTATCTGTATACATCTTTTTTCACATGCATGTTTTGAAGCATCATCAGATTTCACCATGTATATATCACTGAGATTTGACTGCCAAATTCCTAAACTTGAAGTTAGAATTGATGTAAGATCTGATCTTGTCCCATAGTGTGAAAGTAGAACCAAAATATTTCACCATCACTGATTTCTTTGAGCCTTCTCTCACAAATTCCAGCTCCTTAGCAATAATGCTCATAAATTTTGCATTCTCTGAATCTGAGTCCTCAAGCAGAGGCAACGATACAGAACCTTGAGATTCCAGGTTTTTTATCCACCCTCGTAGTAAGAAGTTTATTACCTGCCAATATAATCACATTCATTTAAAAAAAATAGAAAACCAGGAAAAAGAATGAGAAAACTTATATGCAGTCCCTGAATTTGTCTCGAAGTTAAATTTTAGTCCCTAGATATTGAAAGTGTACTTTTTGGTTCCTATTTTTTTTACAAACGTCAACTGTTTCATCCCTGAAATGTGTAGACTAAATAGTTGATGTTTATTTTTTAAGAAAAAAAAAATAATCAAAGACCACAATATGTATTTCTAATATCTAAGGACTAAATCAAAATTTTGAGACAAATTTAAAGACTAAAAAATAGGTTTCTAAAAAAGAATAGATGTTTTTTACTCAGTTTCACATGATCAGCATACATCTATGATCTAAGTAACTTTCTACCTCTTGAATCATCTACTTCCAATCTAAAAATGAAAGTGTCCCCACTTACATGGAAACCATAAACCAGATTCTACATCCAAAATTGCAAATTAAAACACTCAAGAACAGCATATAAATAAGGAAGCCACCAGTGTGGAAACATGTCATATAAGTAAGCCAGAGGTGAGTATTACTGAAGAGTGTGCATAACATGTAAACATGTCTCTTTATCATTGGTTTGGGTGTTTGACTTCGATTTACCAAAAAATTTCTTAAAAATCTCTTATAATTAGAGAAGGATTGCGTACCTCGGGAACTTCATCATGAGGGCAGTGACCAGCAGGACTGATTTGATAATAGGGAGCTTCCGGTAGCTTCCTTTTAACCTGAAGTCCCCAAATTGGCTTCACCCAGGGATCTTCTTTACCGTACATGAGACAGATGGGCAAGTTGTTGGTTCGACATCTATAACACAAACAACCTGGAAACTTTTATTCTGTGCTATCTCATGAACATCTATAGCAGTTTAAAATTAATGTAGTAATAATGTGTACCTAGATAGTGCCTCACTGAAGGATAATTCTCCCTGAGGAGCAAACATGATTGAAGCAAATGATGCGGCAGCTGCCGGATGCCTTGTCGTTTCAACTATACGTGAAAACACATTATCTACCTTTGTTGAATGGTCCGCGTAAACCTGGTTAAGAATATCAGCGATGCTTTTTGGGTCGCTAATTTTCTCCCACCTAAAGGGAAAAAGAAACAATTCTTCAGTTCAAAGATAGTTTAATGGAGAAAGAAACTGAATTAAGCAATTTTTTTTTAAGAAATCTAAATACCAAATTAGAAGATGATTTCAAAAATGTCTCTAGACATGTATGCGAGAAACACAGAAATGAAGCAATGAGTAAAATGAAGTGATACTTACACCAACTCTGTAAGCCTCTTTACTCTTGAAGGTAGAGGAAATGTCCCAGCCCACGGAAATATTTTTGCTAGTCCTGGATTTTTTACAGGATTAGGCAGGAAACCCCAAAAGGGGGTCGCATTGAGCAATGTGACACCCTTCACTAGATGAGGATTACATGCTGCAAAATATAAAGCGACAAATCCTCCTAGTGAGTTGCCCACAATGTACACTGGTTCACCAATTACCTGTAAGATTCAAAGTCGTGTCATTTCATCACTCAAAGATTCATTTAAAAATCCAAATTTCTGTAACCAAGATAGCTTCCATTAAAACTAGCCAAAACATCCCATGTCCTCAACTTAAGTCATTATTTAATCCCTAATTCACTATTATACAAATCATGGGCTTAAAATCTAGCCAGAAAGTTCAATATAAAAAGATTAATTCTACTATTTTAGCATCAATACTAATGACTGATCAACCTGCAGTAGCAATCTAAAAATAATCTTTCATATATGAAGTGGTGAAAGAAACTTTCAGAAGAAACATGGTATGATTTTCAGCATAGTGTTTGCAAAATAAACCATACCAATTGAAATGACTGAAGATATGTTGCTATCAAACAAAACATGCATACAACAACATAACTGTGTACAATTGGACATATCACTTGCCTCTTCTATAAAGTACCGAACTTGATCCTGCCATAAATCCATAGAGTACACAAGCTTTTTTGCCCATGGTTCAGCTTCATCTCCAAAACCCCAAGAAAAATTCCTACCGTTTGATGCATCCCCTTCCTTAGACTGAGGTGTTGGATCTTCAAAAGGCAGTGACATCCCTTGACCGAGAAAATCGAGGGCCCATACTCTAAAGTCACGGCCCAAATCATTCAACTGCTTCTCATAATGGAAAGAGCCAACACCAAAACCAGGAAGAAAGAGCACATGTGGGGATCCCACATTTTCATAGCCAGCCTTTTCATAGTGTACATTAAGTTTTGGCTTCCATTGCCAGAAGCAACTATCAATAGGAGCACCAGATTCGCCATTTGATGCATCCGGCAAACCCGGAATAAGAACTTTCGTCGCAGGCTCCTCTATATCTGAGATGTCTCCTGCATCCTCTTTACCATCAATCACATAACCATCATAGCCCCCACTACAAACCTTGGAGTCACATAGTTTAGAGCCTTCAAGAACATTTAGAGACTTAAAAGACCCAAATCCAGAAATAACGTTTGTATGATGATGATGAATCACATGATTTCCAATAGTGGTAAACCCTAATTGACGTGAACTGAAGCTCTTTTCACCCAATTTCCACTTTGAGTTCACTACATAACAGCATGGTGCTGAACCATACGAGAGAATTTCCATACCCAAAAACTCAAATCTGTATTATTCAACAGCTAAAGCAAGTAAATCAGTAGGAATTCAACACAGTTTTCTTCAAGATCATCATAGGTAAAGGAGAAGCAGGTGAAGCAAGTAATCGTAGAAAAAATTCAAATTAAAAGAAGAAAGGTCAGAAATTAAAGCAGCCCAGAACTCAGAATACATCAATCTGCAGCCTTCAAACACAAATTTCAAATTAAAGATGCTATCTTTTCATAAACGATTAAACAAACATACTATCAAGAGATCTTAAATTATTTAAAAAATTAACTAAAAAATACCTTAAATTAAAGAAAGAAGAAGTAGCATGAGAATCTGATAGTTCCCGAAAGCTCGATGTAATTAATTTAATAGGAGATATAAGCAAGATCCAGAGATTATAGAGCGGTGTTTTCGGTTACTTGGAAGCTTCTACTTCCTTTATAAGCCAAGAAAAAACCTCATTTTTTCAATGAGATCCTCAATAATTTCCAAAGAAATATGGGAATCTTATTTCAGCTCGTGTGCGACAGGTGGTGAAAAGAATTTTAAGAAATTATTAGTATATAATTTTATTATTTGAAATGTTTTGGGTTTAATTGTGTGAGTCTGTGAGATTTAGGGAATACAAGAAGCACCTTATGACATGCTTTAGTTAAAATGTTCAGATTATTTTTTTCTTTTTTTGGTAAGGATAATGTTAATATTATTATGAATATTGAGAAATGTGGACAGAAATAGAAATGATTTTATCTTATCTGCAATTATTTATATATATATATCTGCCTTTACATTTTCAGTATAGTTTAATTTTTTCTATTTTTTAAGGGTGGAGTATATAAAATATAAACTATGACTAACCAGTGATGTATGATAAATTAAAAAAATAAAAAATTTATATGAAACTTTCTATATTTTATTTGATTTTCAAAATAGAATAACGAGCGATAACCAGCAGCATTAGGAAGTTTATTTTTCATTTAATTAAGTTGGTATAATAATTTTTGTCGGTTTTTTATATATAATTTATAATTTATAATATCGTCATTTATTAATGATAAACATCTAAATTCAACCTTAAGAGAACGCAGCATTGAAAATGTGGCATTCTTAAGTTGGAAAATACAAAACATTGGAAAGTGTATGTTTTGTCCATGAAATTGACGTTCTACAAAAATCTACCCATATATATCTCCCTCATCCTACTCAATACTTTCCCTTTTGAATCTCCTCATTTAATTGTCGGTTCTGTTTTTTAGTGTTTTTGTTTTACAAATTTCTTAATAACAAATTAACGGGTTTTTTCGAATAAAAACAGAATATTTTCCTTGAATGACTGTTAAATTTTTAAGATATTGGTTTCTTATAAGTCAATATAATTTTTAGAAAAAAAAATAATTTATATTTTACTCTTAACTCTTTAGTCTTTACTTGATAAATTAAAGTTAAGCAAAACACCCTTTCGTGCCCCTAACGTTTGCGGTGATTTTCAGTTATGCCCCTAACGTTTCATTTGTGTCAGTTGTGTCCCAATGTAAAACGTTGGTTTCAATTATGCCCCCAATTTCAATCATCCACAAAAAAAACACCATTTTCGCACGATTTGAGCTCGTTTTTTATCAGATTTCATATGGGTTTTAATTTTCAGACATCACAAATTTGATTCCTTGGATCAATTTCAAAGATTAAGCTCAAAATAGCCCCAAAAAGGACCAAAACGAAATGCAGCAAAATGAAGCATTTTTCTCAAAATTTCCATGTGCAAAATGATCCTTAGGAGCCGAAAATGAGTACCCATAAACTCATTTATCAAAACAAACTGAAATGAACACAGATTGAAGCTCAAAAGTTCCGAAAAACGGTACACTAACGAGGGTGGGGGCATAGATGAAACTAACGTTTCACATTGGGGCACAATTGACACAAATGAAACGTTAGGGGCATAACTGAAAATCACCGCAAACGTTAGGGGTACGAAATGGTGCTTTGCCTTAAAGTTATTATTACAATATTTTTCTACCCTTTTTTTACATGCATTTTTTTTTATAAATAAAGAGTACATATTGTCGGGAATAGTAACTAACTATAAAGCATAGACACTTTATTTTGAGGGTGTGTTACTGTGTTAGACACGTGTCCGTGTCCAACATACGTACGACACCCACATGACACATATTCATAAGTTTCAAAATATGAAATCATTTTTTTTATTTTAATATAACAAACAGTAGAAAATAATGACATAAAGAACATATATTATGAATAAATATTGTAGTTTTTAAAGTTTTCATTAAAATTTAAGAATTTTTAATTATTTATATATATAAATATATATTGTGTCGTGTCATGTAATTTTAAGAATTTAGCGTGTCGATGTATCTGTATCTGTGTTATGTCTCGTGTCCATGCTTCATAGATTACTAATCTTTCCACTAGTGCAGGTCCTCCACTTAAAGATAAATGGTTGGCCACAGAATATTTTTCATACTTAAAGGTGAAATTTAAATTCTCACCACTTAATTAAAGAACCAAGTAAGAAACCACCAGAGTAGACTCATATAATTTTTTTTTACATGCATTTTTGTAGAAACAATATTGGAAATGGAATAATGATTAATACACTATCTTCATTCTTCACGCACTATATTATAATAATATTTTCTCTGCAATATGATTGTAGTAGTGGAGTGGAGTTTATTGAATTTATAAATTTAATTTTAAAATTATAATGAATTTGGTGTTGAAAGAGAAAAACAGAGACAAGGGAGAGAGATATGTATGTAACTTGGCGTAAATGATTTGTCTAGGGTTTGCGTAGAGTGATGAGATTCTTCAAATTAAGAGCTTTTTATCGTTTAGTGTTATGTGTTCTTCATTCACACTTCTTACTATCAAACTCAACACCCAATTCTACTTTCTAGTTCCTTGATGCTGAAATGAACTCAAGAAGCTAAGCCACCACATATTATAATTTCAGTGACACTGACATAATATATATTCTTAAGTTTCTCCAGTTTTATTTGTTTAAAAGTTTCTTCCAATATTTAATATATTTATTACCATGATTTTACTTCTAACTTAAATTTTTTATTAACTAAAATCAAGTTCTGCAAAATATGAAACGCTTAACAAAAATAAATTCAATGCATTTACTTTTGGTGAAAGTGTACTTTTGATCTTATATCTTTTGCTCAAGTCTTAATTTAGATCTATATATTTATTTGTTGCACTTTTAGTCTTATATCTTTTGGTCAGACATAAAATTGGTTTCATATCTTTACAAAAGGATATGAGACTAATTTTACAGCCTAATCATAAAACCAAAAGTGTAACAAAAAAATATAATAAAGGTAAAAATACTGTTGGTACTTCCAACATTTGGGGTTATTTTTAGTTATACCTCCAATCTTTTTTATCAATTATACTCTCGATGTTTCACATTTGAGTCAATTATACCCCCACATTAAGGGTATAATTGATCAAAAATGTGAAAGGTTAAGGATATAATTGACTAGAAAATAAAATGTTTGGCATATAATTGAGCGTTAGGGATATAATTGAAAAGACCCAAACGTTAGAGGTACCAACAACACTTTTACCTATAATAAATTATTATTATATATTATATTCAGAATGTGGAGATAAATTATTACAGGAATTTATCTACAAGGTTACTTTGTTACAGGAATTTTTTAAAATAAACCAATAATTTTTTTCTAAAAAAAATCCTTATTGTCGTATTTTGAAGATAAATTATTTTTTTGGCATATAAAAAACTTGATTTGTGAACCTTTTTTTTTTGGACAGTGATTTGTGAACTGTTAAAGTGTAAGCTGCAGTTTTTTATTAGTGGGCCTGTTGGGCTCTTCAATATAGAAAATTTTTTGGGCCAAATCTCCAATATAGAAAATTGATCTGTCTTCAACCTCACCAAAAATATAAAAGTACAAATATTCTGACTTTGCAATACATTTTAGCCCATTCAACATCATATTACTGTTTTTGGGCCAAAAAAATCATCATATTATTATTTTCTGACCAAAAATACCTTAAACATATATTTATAATTATTTTAAATATAAGGGTAAATTACACTTTGGTACCCTGTGGTTTGACCCTGTTTCACTTTGGTACCCTGTGGTTTGAAACTTGACACTTTGGTACCCTGTGGTATTCTCCATTAACACTTTGGTACCCTTTGGACCTATTTTGTAATTTTAACCATAATAAATTTTACAAAAATTACATATTGACCCCAAAAAAATTTTAAATTTTTCATTTTAGTCCCTATATAATATGTATTCAGGGACCTATTTGTAATTTTTTGAAAATTTTTTGGGGTCATTATGTAATTTTTGCAAAATTTGTT
>QANZ01037024.1:120001-144623 GCA_003254925.1 Chamaecrista fasciculata | reverse complement strand
AATAATAATAATAATAATAATAATAATAATAATAATAATAATAATAATAATAATAATAATAATAAAGTTTTGATGGGATCCAATGCATGCATTAGTGTAGATTTGTGACTGCAATCTAAGATTCATACTTGAATGATGAGAAGCTGAGTGTATGTTAATTAATTTAATTAATTTGTGATTGACCCAATAGTAGATTGAAAACACATGAAATTTAACCACCCGTGAAATTTTTGGGTTCTTTAGAATGGCAACCACCCATAAAATTTAACACCAGAAGTCTTGCACGAAAGCAATCACTCATCAACTAATAGTAAAAGATGTTCTTTTTAGATAATCTAAAATATGTATATTTTGGTTGATATGGACAAAACATTTAACTATATGGATCCTTTTTACGTAGAAGTTTCAAGAGTTTAACAATCAATGATAACAAATTCACACCGTCAATATATGCATAATTCATGCCCAAAATGATGCAATAACTATCATTAAAATTGAATATGAACATTAAGCATGATTTTTATAGAATAATTTGAAGTTCTCACTAATAATTTTATAGAGAAAAATAATATAAGTAAATTTTTAAAATTTGAAAGTATGTTAAAAGTGGAAATAAAAAGTACTAAAGCATACTAAACATTAAAATTTAGGGGGTTAGAAAAATAAGTATTTGAATTTTAAATGGTTTAGGATGGTTCCATCCTAACTTTTTTTTTATTAGAGGTTCCATCCTAACTCACTCCACTTCACTCAATAATTAAACTTGTAATCAATGGTCTAAGACCCCTAAACCATCACACTTCCAGATCACACCACTCTCAAATCATCCTCCCGATTCATCCCTAAACAAGAAAACATCCGTTAAATTGCAATTCACAATTACAATTTTTGCACAAATTTTAGACTTGGTAATCAATCATTACAAATTGATTTAAAGAAAATTTTTATTATTAAACTTTGAATCAATATAATAAATCCCCACCTCAAATCTTCAAGGTAGCCCCACTCGCTTCACAAGCTCTAAACTTGCTTCTTGAATCAGATTCTTACACGTCTATGGCCACTACCATTGCACCACATTACTCACTCAATAATCACTCATTCACTCACTATGCCATTGCCATCCCCACCATTCAGAATCCCATAATAGCGACCTTTTCAACATTCTTCTTCCCTTTGACTTCCTACACTACACAGTACACATCCAATGGATTCATTCAGCCTTCAGGACTCTCAAGAGTCAAGACACTATCATTTGGATGTTGATTCCTCCACCAAATGCGAGGTAATTGAATGAATTTATGCCCTAATTTACCCCAACAACGACGCAAGAATGCCAACTCTTACTGAATTAGTTCTGATTCTCCATAGAATTTATGTCTCCTCTTGACCCACTTGGGCTTTGATTCTCTTTCCCACCCTCTAATCTCACCATCGGATTTTGCATTTTATGCTTGATTCTGTATTGTTGGGGAGAGAATCCATCTGGGTATTCCATGGTTTGCTCCAATTAAGTTGCTCTGTAGAATCGTTAGGACTCAAGTGCTCATCATCTAGATTGGGCATATTAATATTATCTGACTTTTGCTCCAAAGTATATGCTATGCATATGTTCAAGAATTATATCATATGACATAGAAAGTTAGAAACTATATTTGTTTGTGCTGTATGGCTTCATTTTGACAAAGTCATCTGTTGCATTGCATTTTCTCATTTTCTGTTCATAGTGATTGTTAACATCCAATTTTGGATGTTGTGGATGTTTTCTTCTGTTGATAGGCGGTGACTAGCTAATTAGGTTCAAACTTTCAAAGTATAGATAGATAATATGGATGATGGAGATATAGAGTTTTCGGATGGCCTTTCAGAAAGTGCTAGGTTGTCAAATCTGGAATCATCTAGCAATTTCCAGGCTGAAAAATCTGTGTACACAACTAATGAATTGTTGAGGAACACCAAAACTTGCACACACACTCACACTTGCAACCCTCCTGGCCCAGATGCAGTACACACACATACATGCTTTCACTCTCACACCCAAGTTTTTGCATCAGAAGAAGATAATAAGGAGCACGCCAACTCAAAGTCAAAACCAAGAAGGCCTTCAGGCAACAGGGAAGCAGTAAGAAAGTATAGAGAGAAGAAGAAGGCTCACACGGCGTATTTGGAGGAGGAAGTTAAGAATTTGCGTTTGCATAATCACCAACTGGTCAGGAAATTGCAGGGGCAAGCACTTCTTCAAGCAGAGATTTTGAGGTTGAGGATGGTTTTGGTAGACCTTAAGAGGAAAATTGATGATGAATTAGGTGTTTTCCCTTATAAAAAGCAGTTTATGTCTGCTTCTTCTGATTTTTATAATGGGGACACTGGTGGGGAAACTGGCCTCCAGTGTCAGATCAATTTCCCTTGCTTTGGTCCACAAGCAGGATCATCGTCTCGGGTTGCTTTATGCGAAAATGGTAAATTGATGGCACCATGGAAAGGAAACTGTCAACCTGCTATTGTAAATTGTCGAGGAAACTTAGGTAAGAAGGCAAGTACTGAAGAAGAAACTGTGGAAGCAGTGGATAATTTAATGTCATCTGCATCTCAACCTGAGTAATTAGCCGGACAAAATATGTTCTATGAATTTCTCTTACCGTTATTGAAGATAATACATTGAATTTTATCATTACTCTTTTGGCCGTGTGGTGGCTTCAGGTATATCACTAATGCTTAGTTAATCAATTGCCACTGTATAGTTTGATTTCTAATTTTCTATATTAATGGGAAAAGTAGCTTTAAAAGTTGTATAGTATACCAGCTTATTGAAAGGGATCAGTTTTTTTTTCTTTCTATGGAAACTTCCTTTTGTGGTGGGTGTCCATTGCCTAATTAGTAATTTGTGATCATGAAGAAAGTGAGGTCCTTCTGTTACTTTATTATGCTGCTTTTTTTACATAATTCAAAGCTATTGTATAAAATTGAGGTCCTTCTGTTACCCAGTGCACTCCCTTTACTGATGATGTAAGATGATTAGTTATTGAGAAAACTGCATCATAAAACACTGATTATGTATGATAATATCAATAAACTAGGATATATGCATTGCTTGCATGTTTGTTTACAGTAGTCGCATTTTCATTTTCCTCTTCTTCCTGATTTCGATGTGTTTTGGTTTTCATATTGTAAGCATTGAATCAGATAGGAAGTTCAGAACAATGACTTGGCTGTAATTTATCTCCAGGTTATGAAAAGCTACTAGAGGAAAGTTTGAGGAAACATCAATACCATTATGTTTCTAAATGTCCACATAATTGCTACAAATTTCAAGTGATTGTGATTCTTTTTGTTGGCTCTGAGATGAATATGTCTTTATGAAGAAGTGATTATAGATATTATATATTTGTGTTGTATATGGAATCATCAGTTATGTAGGCTCTGTCTTCTCTGTTTATAGGTACTTCCTCAGTTAGATTGACTCACCACCTCTTCTTTTGTAGGGAAAGAATGTGATCTCTCTGTCAAATCTTAAAATATTCTTTCAGTAAATGATAACCCTTCATCTTTTCCTATCCCATACTTTGATTTAAACTTGTATTCTTCAGCCATTTTGGCTGTCTACCAATTACAGTTTATCTTATCAGTACTTTCTCTTGAATTTACTTTTGGCATTTCTTGCTAGTCAATAAACATTATTATAGCAGGATCATGTGCATCTAAACCATAAATTCAATTTTAGGTATGTTACTCTGCTAACTGCAGATTTTCAACTATTCACAAAATTTTATGCTGTACCATGTAATTTTCAGTTAACTACTAGTTAAAAAATAATAATAATAATAATAATTCATCATCCATGTACAAGACATGATGTAACACTTCAAATTCTACGTAAAAAAAAGTTCAAGTTTCCTTCTATTGTGTCCCGTATCTATATCAATGTCTACACCTCTCACCTTTTTGTTGTATTGTGTCCATTTGCTTTACTGCTCATAAGAATTCTGCAAATCCAAAGTACAATACAAAACTACAAACTGATCATTAGTGTAGTTTGCTGCAACAACATATGACTTTTGCAGATTCTAAAGTGATCCCTTTGATGATGCTGTGAGAAAATTTTCACCTCTGACTAACTTTTTCTTTTAAGATATTGGTACATCTTTCCTAATTCCTATAATCTATCTGCTTTAGCATAAATGGATATAACATTATTTTCTAGTTATTTGACTATTTCAAGTGACAAGAAAGTAGCAAACAATTTATATAGGAATATATCTTTGAACAGAAATTGGAAAGTTCTCCCATAATTAAAAGGGTAAATTACAAGGAAGGTTCTTGTGGTGTGTCCCATTTACAGAAAAGGTCCTTGTGGTTTAAAAAATGGCAAATAAGGACATGTGGTAGGGGTGTACATGGGCCGAGCTGGGTTTCTGGCCGACCCGAGACCCAGCCTGGTACAGACCCGGGTCGGGCCGAGCCACTAGGTCCGGTCGGGCCAATTTTTTTTTTTCTTTTTTTATTTATTCTATATATTTTTTAACTTGTATATATTGGTAAAACAATTAATTTTGGATCAATTTAATGATATTTTTATTAATAAAGACATTTAATTTGACTTAATTGTTAAAAAAATGTTGATTTAATTAAGATTAAATATATATTTTATGTATATTTTTAATATACAATTGATAAAAATAATAATAGATATGTATTTCTTACAATTAAAATAATATTTAGTAGTATAAAATATAAATATGTATAGTAAAAAAAATTAATTTTTAAAAATGGGGGTACCCTGGGCTAGGCCTGGTCTAGAGACACTAGACCCGGACCCGGCCCGACCCGAACACCCTCAGACCGGGCCGGGTTTTTTTGTACACCCCTAACATGTGGTTTGCTCCGTTAACAAAAAGGGTCCCAGGAGGTATTTTCCATCCAAAACTAACGGAATTAGAACAATGTGCAACTCACATGACCCATTTCCACATATCGAATACCTAATTTCTCCTTCATTGTGCAGAAATCGAACCTTATCTCTACATCCTTGCGAATCCTAACTCCTATTCTCACCATTTTCTTCCATTCTGGAACCCTAATTCTTAGAAATTAGGGGTTGAGTATGTAGAAATAGGTTATGTGTGTTGCACATTGTCCTATTTCCGTTAATTTTGTATGCATATACCTCCTGAGACCCTTTTTTGTTAACGGAGTAAACCACATATTCTTATTTGTCACTCTTTAAACCACAGGGAGGTTCTGTGTAATTTCCTCTAATTAAAAATATGCAGCCCAATAAAACAAAAGGAAAAACTAATGGGTACAAATGAATAAACGTTTTTGGTTGAAAGCCCATTAGGCTTCCGCATTTGTTTGACCAAAAAGCTGCTTTTATTGGGCTTGTAATTGGTTCATTCGGGCCATTATTGGTCAAGTCCATTAACCTATTAAGTTTCCAACTTATAAAGAACCCATTTAACTGAGAATTTTCCCCCTCAAATATCATCCACTTTAACTTTGAGATAACTTGAGTAATAATATCATTTGTATGATAAAATTTCAATAATCCCCAACTAATTGTATCTAAACAATGAAATATAATAATTACAAGTGTTATGAAGCAAATTAAATAATTTCTGCCACTGAAAACAGCATAAAATTTAATTGGTGTAAGTGGTCAAAAAGCAAAGTTTTTGGGTTTGGACACTCAAATTGAAGTGGGTGACTTGGATGAGACATGAGACCCTCCAAGAAGATATCATTATCCCCCTTATAATGATTTGCATTAAAGAATAAAGGCAGATATTAATATAATTTTACCAATGATACCGAGTCATTTGGCAGCTCTATGTGATGCTGACACTTTTATTTATCAAGTACTGAAAATGAAAGTGACCTCTTTAATTAATCAATAATAATTGCATATATTAGCCATCCAAACAAGACTTGCCCTTTTCAGTTTTTATTTATTATATGTATGTCTCCCTCATTCTAATCTGTTCATTCATCAATACCCACTAGCTAAACAGACCATGGTCACATTGTTATTTTAATTCCTTTTTTTCTTTAATGTTTTAATTCATGTAAAGTTCTTCCAGTAAATTTATATACTTGAGTTTAAATTTTATCACATTTTAATTGTGAGGGCAGAGGCTTAAATAATCTAAATCTATATGTATTTTTTTTTGGGTCGGTTTACTTTAGATTTATTTGTTATTATTTATAAATTTAATATGTTATTCTCAAGCAAAAAGGGATAGAGATAGGGAGTGTAGGAGGTTGTACAGTGATAGATGAAAAGGAAGGTTCAATGAATGAGGCAGCTACCACTATGAGGATGTAAAAAGTGAGGATCATAAAAGTATATATGCATTTCACAGTAAAAGAAAAAGATGAAAGGTAAAGAAAAAAGAGAAATATTGCATTACATTAAAAGTTAACCCTAATGGCCAACAAAAGTTGATTAAGTTAATAAGAAATTGACTCATAGTTTAAAAAAATTTTAATTTTATTCTCATTGCCGTTGCCGATATAAGAGTTTGGTTAGTATAAGATCTATAAGTATTTTTATAAACATTTATAAAATTTAGAGATATGTACTAGTTTTAGTAAACATCTGATGCTCAACTCACATAAACTTTTTATCACCCAAAAATAAATTAGCCCTAATGGATTGATTATACAGGGAGAATAGTTCTACAAGGTCAATTTTACTTTTGAAATTTCAAACACCATGTTTTCTCATTAACTATGAGAGAATAATAGAGTGAATTAATAATTCAACTTTTATTTTTTTATTTTGCTCAAGTATTATTTATTGGAGATAATTCTATTTAAGGTACTGTTAGACATCAAATGTAAATATATCTCCCGATAAAAATTTAAAAAATGAATTCATGAAAGAGACCAGTCTCTTTTGTTATTCATTGGTATTCAATTTTTAAATTTAATTAACTTTAATACTTAACTATTATATGGTGTCTAAGTTTATTTTTGAAAATTTATAATTTATTATAAATTAATGTTTTCATCAAGAAAAATTTATAATTTATAATTTATTATAAATTAATGTTTTCATCAAGAATATCTAGAATTTTCTTGTTAAAAATCTTTCTTTGTTTTTCACAAAATTTCTCACTGAAAATAGCTAGGTTTTTTATGTGAAATATCACAAGAAGGGAATCAATGATTCAAAAAAATTGAAGTTTTTGCAATATATATTCTAATACACCAAAAGGAGGAGGAAACCTGAAATTGATTATTGTAGCATTTAAATTAAAAAAAAATAAGAATACAAAGGACAATATATTTATTGATTCACATTAAAGAAAAACATGAAGGAAATCAATAAAAAGAAGCAGATGAGGGAGAAGGGGGCATTTAAAGACAAATGCAACAATGCAGAGTTACATCTATGAAAGCCACTAGACGTTAAAGAAACATTTATGTCCATATATATAGGACCCATCAATATTATTATTTTTTTATTACACGATTTTAAAACATAAATGATCAATAGTTAATTAATAGTTATAAAAAAAAAAGTTGAAATTTTTTTTATTAGTTACTTTTACTTTAAAATAAAATAATAATAATTTATTAATTTAAATGAATCTATGTTTCATTTTATAAATTTAAATTTAAAAACAATATTTAAGATATGCAATATCCAATATTTATTTTATTATTCAGATTTCAGACTCTACTTATTACATTCAACTCAGAGGCACATGGGTTTCACTCTGCCAATTTTGTTTCTAACTTGCTCCTCTCTATATCACTTTTCCAGATGCTTTATTATTATTATTATTTGTGTAAATAATTTTGGAGCCTTTAGTTCACAAAAATGGAAGATTTTCATTTCACGGCTTTTTCTTGTATGTGTCATTAATTTTTGGCCGGGTATAAGAACGATTGTAAAATTTTATGCCTATGATTTCATTTTGCTTCAAGATATTTGAGAAATTTTAAATTGGTCTCATATATACAATTTGTTTCAAATTAGTTGGTCTTGGGATTAAGTTTTGTTAATTTTTTTCAATTAAATGATGATGCGTCACTTTCAGGTGATATTTTTTTTTCCTCTAATCAACGTTTTAAAAGTGGAATTTTAGTGAGGTACTAATTCAAAGTTCATTGAATAAATTAAAGTTGAATCAGTGACAAATAAATAAAAATAATATTTAAATATAATAAAATTATAATTCTAATCAAGGTAATCAAGATCGAGATCTTACCCAAGATCGGAAGAGGCATAAGATAGATCGAATCGCAAAATCGAATCGAGATCGTAAGATCCTATGAATTTCCTTAAAAAAATATTATATAAAGCATATAAACAATTACTAATATCTATCTCTATATATATAAATGCTCTCATAAGTCATAAATTCATCTTATTAACATGTTTCAAGATCTTTATCCAACATCATCAACTTATAATCTCAACATGTAATTAGCTAATTATCAAGATGTCTAAAAAGTATCAGAAGTTCAATAAAAAACTAACAAAAACAAGGCAACAACCACGAGTAACATTACAAATTGAGAACATCATTATCTAAAAGTTCATCCAAGCATATATCACACATCAAAATCATCATCATCAATGTCGCTCATTTCTATTTCATCAACTGAATCTCCAAATCATCAACAGTGCCACGAGGTTCAACATTTTCTACTTCTTGAACTTCAAAGACTTTGTCTTCTACTTCATCTATGTCTTCATCTTCTTTTTCATTATTCTCAGTGATCCATTCATCATCAGAAGAAAGATCTTCTATGTTGTTAAGCTCCCTTATAGTTCTTTTCCCTTTCAATTTTCAATTAAATATAACATAGACCAACTCATGCATCTTATTTTGAATCATACGTTTCATTCTCTTCGTGTGAACCTAAATAATGAATGGTTAAAAATTATTAACTTAATTATAGAAGAGAATAAAATAATAAGATTTGTAAAAAAGAATTCATGTTTAAAGTTTCTTACCCTCTCAAAAGTACTCCAATTACGTTCATATCCTGAAGAACTACAAGATAAGTTCAATATTCGAACAACAAACTTAAAGTTTTCAAATTTTTTGTGTTTAAAATGGAGTATTTTGGACCCTGGAAAAAAAAGTCCCAAAAAGCAGCATTTTAGACCTTTTCTTTCAAAAAAAAAATATGTGAAATCGGTGAAATCATACGATCTTACGAGCAAAATAGCGATCTTACCACGATCTTATTAAAAAAATCCTGCATCTGATTTAACTAGAAATTGCCTTGCAAGATCTTAAGATCTTACGATCTTACGTTCTAAATCTAAATCTTGACTACCTTGATTCTAATAGTTATAATTAAGTTACAAAATATAATTATCATATTAATATAGCAACAAAATAAAAATAAAATAATAAAATAACAATGTTATAAATACAAATTTCATAATTTAACATGAAATAATATAAATATAATTAATATTCATAATATTCATCAACTTCATGAAATGATATTTCATTATCACTATTTACACTAAATTCAAGTTTATAATGAATATTTTCTAACTTTTAACCCATAAGTATAATGTATATATATTTAAAAAAAGAGTCCATTGTCCCCTATTTTTCTTTTCGATTCTTCTTCTACATGCATGCATGCATATATATATATATATATATTGTTTCTTTCCAACTTAATTATTGGCATAATTATAGTAGAGAAAAAATAAGACGACTATATAACTACGTGCATGCATGGAGGTTATATATATTAATAATTAATAAATATATTATTTTAATGTTCTTACATTAAAGATTATTATACATAGTTTAATTTATAGGGCCGGGGTTAAATAAATATCTATTAATTTTTTTTCCGGTTAAGTTATGGGTACCCTCTGCCTATCCATGTAACGGTTTAAGTAAAGACTAATTTCATTCAGGCCTCAGAGACAAATTGGCAAGAGCCCTCCCAACAATGTCGACTCTAGGGATCGAACTTGGGTCCTATCCCTAGGATGTAACTCGCCTAGCCGCTACACCAAACACTTATTGGTAAATATCTATCAGCTTTAAACACGAAAACTTGAACCTAGCTATACGGATAGATTATCCTTTCCTATTTATAGAAAATGCTTATAATTAGCTTATATTATATTGTTAATTAGTCATTGACGGACGATGTTATTGAAATTTTCAAAATATCAATAAATAAAATGTAATTAGTCAAAAACACACACATATATATATACACCGGATGAAGAAGATATGTGTATTACAAATTTACAACTTATTTCAAAAGAGAATAAAAGTTTTTTTTTTATAATATCAAAAAAGCAATACAATGAAAAACGGTGAGCCCTAACACATGGCAACGAATAGAATACTATAAGACTATAAACTTAGGATGTTGGGACCCCACTAAAGAGGGGTCAACATCCTGCCTAATTAGAAAAGTAAATGTTTGAGCTTGAGAATCTTCTGGTTCGGTGGGCCTGTAAAACTTATTAGGATAAGTGGTATTATTAAACCAGACAAAGCAATACTCGAACTATTACTAGTAAAAGCTATTAAACTATTTAAATTATCAGAATTCACTATAGAGCTACGCAAAATAAGAGTTGAGACATGCAATGTCACATATATATATATATATATATATATATCACAGACTGGTTGAAGAGTTAAAAGTAAGAGAAATGAGAGGAGCCTGACATAATTAAGATATAAAAAAGACATGAGAGAAAATGAGACAGGTAACTAAAAAATAGAGATTAGAGAGAGAGGGAGAGAAATGATGTTTAGGGTTTAAGTTAATGTTTTAATATCATATTTGACAAATATTTTTAAGACAAAAGTAGTTTTGGTATCCTCAAAGTATGATGTCAGTTTTGTACCCAAAAAATATAAGGTTAGTTTCAATTGTACCCTTAATTATTTTTTGTGTCAATTGTACCCCGAATTTCATGATATAACTATCTCAAATGTAAAACATCGAGAGTATAATTAATCAAAAAAAATTGAGGATACAATTGAAACTGATATCATACTTTATAGATATAATTGACAAAAATAAGATTAGGAATACATTTGACTCTACACTTTAGGAGTACCAAAAAGGCCTTTTTTTACCTTATTTTAATTAAATATTTATTTCAAAACGAAACCTTATCTATGAACCAATAACTTAATCTTTAATTCAATAGTCAAAATATATGATCTTGATTTTTTTATAAAATATTGTAGTCATTAACGATTTGATTTTTAAATTAAATTTAAAGATAAAAAATAAATTAAAGGACTAAAATATATTAATTTAAAGATTAAAATATATAAAAACTATTTTAGATTTAAGAACAAAATCATTAACAATTGTAACTATTTAATAATTGATGGATTAAATTGATATAATAAATTAAATATTAAATTTTTTTCCTAATTTTTGAAATATAATAAGATGATAATAATCTATTATTAATATTTAGTACAGTTTTGACCGGATGTAAAAATAATTCAAAGGGGAGAGACAGTAGTCACTAGTCAGTAGTAGTAGTAGTCTAGTGTTGCAGCATGCATGCAGCAGCAACGATAAGATTTGACTATTTAAAATTATTATTAAGATAGGAAAAAACTGCTTTTAGTGATTCGTCTCACAGATTTTCATAATTAATGCATTGTGTTGTTATTGTAATAATATTATATAACATCATCAAATCCAAATCCAATCAGACCTCAGAGCCTGACATCAAGTTTCTCATGCATCATCACCCAAAACCCTAGCCTCAGTTTCTTTTATCATCATCTATGTCACAGAAACTTATGCATGCTCAGTACATGCATCATATAATAAAATAACATTTAACGTTCTCACTTTACAAATGTTTTATTTTTATTTAAATATTTTTACAATTTTTTCAAAATATATAATTTTTTATTGATCAAGTGAGTTTTTAAAATATTAAAAATTATTTTTTAAATGAATTTTCGTATATTTCAAGATATGAGATGTTCTACTAATCAATTAAAAGAAACCTTAAAATGTGTCTTAATTAAGGGTCCGTGTTAGATAAATCATATATATAATTTGATTGATTTATTCTAAGAAAGTATTCAAACAAACAATTCTTTTATATGTTACTTTGATCGGGAGTTTTTAAAAGAACATGTAGAACAATTATTAATTGGGGTGGGAAAAGGTGGGATGAGGTGAGGTGAGTTAGATGAACAATCTCATTGGAAGTTCAATAAAAAAAATAATGGTAAACTATTTCTTATTGATTGGATATTGTACTATTATTAATGAGATGAGATGGATTAAAATTTGAAATTCTCAATTTTAAACTTGTAAAGAGAAATAATATATATAGATCTATAAAATTTAAAAGTATGCTAAAGTTAAAAGGAAAAATAAAAAATATTAAAGTTTTAAACCATCCCAAACTAAAAAAATAAGCATTTGAATGTTTTAACCCACCCCACCCCGAATCATGCACTAATCAAACTCACAAACATAATCAATAGTTTAGACTTCGAACCACCCCACATCACACCACACTATTCTCAAATCATCCTCCAAATCAACCCTTTAATTAATTTTGAAAGATTTTTAGAAATTATATATATATATGACGTATTAAGCTTTTATATATGTAGTTTGAAAAAAGTTAATGAAATACAAATATAAACATTATATGTTTAATCATTTTATCTGTACATTTTTTACATATATCTCATTATATCGCTGTTTTTTTTTATTTTGTTTTATGTAATATCTATTAAGTATGAACTTAGTCACATTTAAAACTCTTTATCTTTCCATATAAATTTGTAATTATAATCCTTTTTACATAGTTTGTGTTACTACTAGCTAATTAATAAGTCACTTTCCACAATGAAAGTTATTAGTCTTTTCTCTACTCAATTATTTAAAGGGTAAATTACAAAATAGGGTCCTGTGGTTTGGCCCCGTTTCAGATAGGGTACATGTGGTTTGAAAAGTTTCAAATTGGGGCCTGAGGTTTACGCCGTTTGCAAAATGGGGTCTAAGTGGTTTTGGCTGTTAAAAATAACGGTGCACGTGATAATCACGTGCACCCTAACCTGACTTTTGTTTTTTTTTTCTCAAATCCTAATTTGACTCATCCCAGATTTCCCAGTCGCTTCCCGTACAAAATCTCGCTTCTTCATCATCATATTCATATGCCCATTTCTTCATCCCTGAAATCTGAATCATCCAACAACAACAACAAGAAAAATCCCCCAATGCTAAAATCCAAACCCAAACTCGCATTACTCTTCCTTTTTCCTGTGCTACTTTTTTTTTCAATATTGCCTCTGCAACCACCAACACTACTTGCCCCACTTATTCTTGCTCCAATGGCCTCAAAATCAAACACCCATTTTGGCTCTCACAAGGATCCTCCCCTCAACAATACTGTGGCTACCAAGATTTCGGACTCCTCTGCTCCGACGAAGGCTACCCCATTTTATCTCTTCCTGTAGGCAGATACTACAGAGTCTCAAACATCAACTACAACAATCACACCATTCATCTAATCGATTACGACACCCAAAACCAAACATGTCCGAGGGCAATCCACAACGTCCCTCTTTACAATTTGCCCCTTTCTCACTCCTCTTTGAATTTGAACCTCACCTTTTACTACAACTGCACTTCTCATCCCTCTGAAGCCATGCCCATAAGGTGTTTGACGTCTGGTCTGAAATGATGATTGAAAAGGAAATTAGGGTTTGCGATTGACAGTCGATTTTCTGCAGTGTTCGAAGAGTGAAGAAATTAGGGTTTGTGATTGGGGTTGAATGTCGGAGCGAGAGATGGTGACTGTCGCGAGCGTTTGAAGGTGGATGAAAGTCGCGAGAGTGAAGATGGAGGAAGGTCGCGAGGAGAGTGAAGGTGGAGGAAGATCGCGAGAGTGAAGGCGGAGGAAGGTCGCGAGCGAGAGAGAGAGATTGTGGAGGAAGATGAACAAATTTGAGAGATTTTTGGAGGAACTGGTTCGAGAGGTCGCAAATCAGGTTTGGGTGTGATAATCACGTGATAATCACGTGAACCGTCAATTTTGACGGCCAAAACCACCTAGACCCCATTTTGCAAATGGAGTTAACCTCAGGCCCCAATTTGAAACTTTTCAAACCACATGTACCCTATCTGAAACGGGGCCAAACCACTGGACCCTATTTTGTAATTTACCCTTATTTAAACTAGCCACTCAAATCAAACTTCTCACATTCTAACAAAACCAAATAGTAAGATGACCTCTTGATTTGGTTGGATATGATCTGACCTAAGGTCAAAAAACTTTCAAGCACAATGCACAGGGAGGGAATATACACACATATGCAACTAATTAAGGTCATCTTGTTATATATTTAGGTCAAGAAAGAGATAATGAGGCCCACATTACAAGAATGTTGATCTAAAAGGTGGATAAAATATCACATCATATAAATAAAAAAAAAAGTTAAAAGAGATATATATATATATATATATATATATAATGTGAGAGAACGCTATACAAAATTGCTCAAAATATTTTGGTCAAATAGCATATCCTTTACATTTATTTTTATACATAAACTCAACACCCCTTCATACAAAAACCTGGATCAAGATCATCAAATCTCAACATGCATGGTATCAAAGCTTAATAGCCTTACAACGCAAACAAAAATTCAAGGTTAAATAAAACTGTGGCCTCTATGGTAAAAATAGTACACTGCCTAAGCAAATAATTGATATTTGAGACCTCTAAAACTCAAAGAAAAACACAAGCGTAGAACTATAAGATAAGTTACAACTAGGTTATATCAATTGAACTTGAAGGAGAATGTTGAAAGTAAAGTCTCTCATTAAAAGACAAATAAGAGAAAGTTCAATAGTTCAGGCCAAAAAAAAAAAAAGAGAAAGTTAAATAGTATATAACGTGAGATAATGTTATATTAAAATGGGCCAAAGTCCTATTTTGGTCCCCCAGTTATGTTCCTTGTTCCAAATAGGTCCTCCAATTATTTTTTGTTCCATATTGGTCCCCCAGTTATGCAAAACTTGAAAAAGTTGGCCCCTCTAACGTTTTCCATCCATTTTTTCGTTAAAAAAAGAGGAAAAATAAACTTTCATCCCCAAAAATTTTATTTTCTTATATTAAGGTCCTTTTCTTTTTATAATAGGATCAAAACATAAGAAAATGAAGTAAATTAAGATTTTAAGTGAATTTACCCGAAAACACAAAATAAATCTCTCTCTGATTCTCTCTCTCTCTCTCTCTCTCTCTCTCTCTCTCCCTCTCCCACCGTGCCGGCAGCCGTTCCTTATTCCCCGACACCACCACCACCGCACCCTCCTCCACTCTCCTCAATTTCCAAGCCAAACAGGAACCCTACTCCGCCGTCACATTAGACTTGTCCGACACAACCACAGAAGACGGCATGGCGCGAAAACGGCGTTCCACGACGGAGCAGGAGCTGTCGTCATCGAAATCAACAACATCACACCATCAATTGGGGAATTACTTGTTGCAGTATAGTGTAGGGGCGATTCCGGCGAGCCACGCGCAAATTCCGGCCAACATATGGATGGTGTCGCCAGCGACAGCGAATGCAAATACCCAACAACAAGTAATGAGTGGGGATCCTATATGGACATTCCCACCGGTAAATAACAGTGTGAGTGGGAATCCGACGAATACAACAATGATTCCGCCATTCTGGCGACGTCAACGACGGCGATGATGTTCGAGATTTGGAATGCGTGATTTGCTTGAGTGCATTCGGAGACGGCCAGATCGGGAGGAGCTTACCAAGATGTGGTCACCGATTCACAATGGCGGAGACGGAGAGAAGGGGGAATCAGAGAGAGAGAGAGAGAGAGAGAGAGAGAGAGAGGGAATCAGAGAGAGAGGGGGAATCAGACACAGAGAGAGATTTATTTTGTGTTTTGGGTAAATTCACTTAAAATCTTAATTTACTTCATTTTCTTATGTTTTGATCCTATTATAAAAAGAAAAGGACCTTAATATAAAAAAATAAAACTTTTGGGGATGAAAGTTTATTTTTCCTCTTTTTTTAACGTAAAAATGGATGGAAAACGTTAGAGGGACCAAATTTTTCAAGTTTTGCATAATTGGGAGACCAATATGGAACAAAAAATAACTGGAGGACCTATTTGGAACAAGAAGCATAACTATGAGACCAAAATAGGACTTTGGGCATTAAAATATTGTCTTAGACAATTTGGTCAATTTAAATAACATTCTCTCCACATTTATGAGTTATGACATTGCTTAAAAAAACATTATAGCTCAATCTTCTCTCTTTTCCACCGTTGATTGGTAAGTGTACATGGAGTAGATTTTCCTTTTCTTTTTAATAAAAAATGAAATAGAGAGAGAAAGAAACAAGTTATGTTGATGTTGTGGCAATGAAGCCTTTAATTAAAATATAACATCATCTCGATTCTTGACCTCTATACTCATAGACGTGCATAGACAATGGTGCTCGTGCTCGTTGTAGTTGGGCTCACCCAAGATAAGGCAGTCAATCCAAATATATCACACTCATCTATTAATTAAAGTTGAACTTTTCAAAGGTAAAAATTAATGTATGTATCACTTAAGGAGTCTAAACTCTAAACAATATACTCAATTAACTCATCCATATACACAATAATATATTAATATATCCAAAAGCCGAAATATGCAAGTATAAATAAAGTATAGCCTTCGACTAAATTTGATTCTCTGTTAGGAAAATATGATTCTCTTGATTATATATATATATATATATATATCTTATATTATATGGTTCCACCCCTTTCTGGTCGTCAATGTTTAAAACTATAGTCTATGAAATTAAAAATAAGAAAAAATTTACTATTTAGTCTCTCTTTCTTTATTAAGTTAACAATTTAGTCTCTTATTTATTTTACATACATATTTGCGTTCCCGTTAGGGCACGCAAAGCCCCTAGTATATATATATGAACGTCGTGATCTTAATTAATTAATTAATTAATTAGAGGAAGTAGTTTTTGAAATATACATATAACGAATAGAAATTTCTATTAGCCGAATATAAAAAACGTCATGGTCACCTTAACATTAATAGCGACTGAAACTAATATTATATAAGTTATACTTAATTAAAATAAAATATTTAAATTTAATTCCCTAAAGTCATGTAACAAAAAAAAACATATCAATTAAGTAGGTAGATGATAGGTATAAATTACTTTGTACTTGGATCAATATTAGATATTATAATTGTTGACTGTGATATTGTCATTTTAGTATCTCTCGAACACATATCAATTAAAATCTCTAAGTGCTAGGATTTGAGGTGGGCACGCAGGGTGCATAACCTGAAATTTAAAATAAAAGTAAACTCTTTGATCAATATATAAATTAATTAATTAGTTTATCTTCATATTAAAACATAGGGTATATGTATTTATATTTGAATCATGTTTCTTATTATATATATAAATAATTATCTATATATGAATAAAAAAATTATCAAAATTTTTAAAATATGTTCATGTAACCTTCCTATATAACTTCCTCCGAAGTTTAAATAATTCTTCATTAAATAGTTGCCTCTACGTTCTTTTATTATATATATACACACACATGCAAATTAAAGATAAGTATTTTACAAATCATATAAAATAAATTCGATTATTTGTGACATGACACCACATGGGAGCACATATGAGAATCAATTAGATTAGATTTACAGTTGAATAAAATAAATTGATGGTTTTAAACTTCAACAACTGAAAAATTATTAAAATACTGTGATTGCATGTGACTGAGCCCTTTAACATTTTCAATCTGTCTCTTGATTAAAAACTTGCAGAAATTTGGTTATGACCCAAGACTTGTTAATATATATAATCAGCTCATGTGTAATACTCCGCGACACGTGTTGACTGAGCCCTTTAACATTTTATTGAGTTGTTATACTTATTAATATATATAATCAGCTCATGTGTAATACTTCAGCTAATTAGAATATCTCATTTTCAGTCTAATTCCTTTTACTCTGTAATCATAATAACAGTTTTATACAAATATATTTAATTTATGCATGAAATTTTGCGTTCACATTTTCATAATTTTATTCAAATATAAATGGCTAAGCTTTTATATAATCTACAGTTGGGCGATCACCGCATTTAATGACCCAAGACTTCAATGGGCGTCGAACTGAAAACGCCCATTCACCCGTGTCTCCTCGAGGTCAAGGTACGTAGATACGTGTCGCGGAGGGCGATCACCGCTCTACGATGAACAAGATTTCAACAGGGTGTTTTATTGATGGCATTAAAACTTAAGATTTTCTAAAAGGGTTTGATTTTTGAAAAAGTTCCGTTTTAAAGTTTAATTTTAAAACTCCTTTTAAAATTAAACGAGTCATGCCACATGTTTATCACCCCATGTATCACATACATATATAAACATGTGCACGGATCTTGCATCATATGCAAAATCCCATGCTCGTATCGTATACGAAGTTGTTGCGCCAAAGCGGGGTAAATAGCATGTTAAAATCGCGTCCTAAACATACATCTAGCGCTTTGTATCACATACAAACTAAATGTAAAACAGACATATATTGTGTTTAGATATGGCCCACCTATCCTAATAATTCTCCCAAGCCAATGAGAGAATTCTTCTAAAAAGAAAAAGTAAAATTACAAGAGAGTAAACCCCAGTTACATTGAGGTATAAACTGAAAAGTAAAATTACATCGGATAGAGGGAGACGACACGCAGGCCGTATACACCAAAAACCTAGAGCCATATCCAACACCACACAATTACATATATGAACAATTCATACAATTATGTCAAACACGATATATTTGCAACACATATCAAAAACGATTTTTGTAGGTGTTTAAATTAGGGTGTGCAATTTTAACATGCCTTTTTCTTGAAATTAGGCCCATTATCAATAATTATAAAATTCAGGAATCATATTCCAAAATTTTAATTATTGACCCAAAAATTTTAAAATTCATAATTTTATTAAATTTTCAGTCACCCACATAATATTATGATTAAAACACTTTTAACCATAATTATATGGGAATTTCGACTTTGGCCTAAATTTGCAAGAAAATTTTTCAAATCAATCATATTGATTTCTTTATGTATCACATACATAAATTTGCACATTTTCTTGTAGATTCAATTTTAAGAAAACATTCGGTGGATTTTTTGTAAAACCAAAACGTGATTGAAATAGGTAAAAACACGTCAAGCATACATCACATGTACACAAAATGATTTTAAATCCAGGACTAGCGTGGCTCTGATACCACTGTTGGGAAATTCCCGGGGAAAACACGCAGCGGAAGCAACGTATAACAAAAAAACTTGCGCTCCCCAGGAAAATCCAACCCTGAGATCCGCTAGTTGAATTTATAACCAGATACGAAAAGTGTTATACCTCAAGCTTTCAATCGGATTGGTTAAACTTGGTGAGTCTAGAAGTCCGTTTCCACGTCCTTCCTCCACCGGTAATCCACACGAACAGTTTGTCGAACACCAAGGTGCTAGCCTTCTGCTCCTTTCTCCAAAGGAACCGGGAACCGAATCTACAATTATTGAACTTCAAGAACTCCTTCTTGAATTCAGGCTAGGTGGCGCAACCATGGAGGAGATATCAACAAAACTCCTTTTGTTCTTCTTCTCCCAAAACCCTAAATCGACTTTCTCTCTCTAACTCTTAGGAGCAAAGTCGAATCTTCTCTCTCTACAAGGAGGAAGGCGAGTTTCTCTCTCTCTCAACAAGGAGGAAGATGAATGCTCATTCAATTAGGGTTTCACTTGAGTGTGTGTTCTCAAATAGGCACCTAGCACCTTATATACTCATGTATATAATTATTTTTAGAGCATTATTATAATTCCAAATTATAATAATATGGCTTTCATGAATTGAATTTCAAATTATAATATTACCATAATATTAAATTTAAATTCAAATCGTAATCTTAGAGAATCTTTTGAGAGATCAAATCTCCCCAAAGGATTCACCAAGATGGCGCCATGTAGCCCCAAATTATCCTTGGAATTTTATAAATCAAAAACCTTCCTAACTCTTAGGAAGTCATGATTCTCCAAAGATCCTGTTTTTGAGATCTCACCAAATCTTTTGAATTCAAATCTTTTGATATCTCTATCAAATTTTTTGAATTCAAATTCATGACCTTAAATTAATAAAACATTTTTATTAATAAAAGGCAATAAGAGGCGCCACCCTCTCAACAATATTGGGGAATTTTATAATTCAATAATTTCCTAACTTTTAGGAAACTTATCTGAATTATTTTCCCTAATATTTAAATTGTAAATAATTAATCCCTATTAATTATTTAACAATTATTATATTTAAATTTGTCTCACAAATTTAAATACTTCAACTGTAGATTATTTAAGAGAAGACATAATGTCCCAGACATTTCCTCTGTGTCTTAAATTGTGCCACCGGAGTGACCACGAATTAACCCTAATTCGTGTCCCTTTAAGCGGTGTTCTAATCCTGCTCGTGTGTGACCCAGCAGGCCCCATGTGAAGTTGGCAGTACGTCATCCCCATGTTCTACAAGTCGTGAGCGGACTCTAGCAAGCCATCACGACTACCCAAAACACGTGAGTAATCGTTTTCACCAAAACCGACTTAACCTTAGTACCTCCATGGCACCGACCCTATTGTTCTGCGATATCTTGGTTATGGATCAGGCACGGGAAAGTCATCCATGATCCAAACCTTTACTTTCTCGATCTCCTTGAGTAAGTCCCAATATACTGAGTGGCCACGCTTTTCCTGGACAGACTCATCGAGGGCGCCAGTAAGATATCTCCCAATTTAATGGGGAACAAAATCCCAATTTTGGTCAATCCACATTCCTCAGCACGGCAATCAACCAAACCCGTACTTAGCCCTTATGGCTACCCTGCTACGGGCAACGTTAGACTAAGCCAAAGTCTGACAACTGCAACGCCGGAATAATGATGACCTCAGGTCTAAGGCGTCGTGACAGGCGTACAGGAGAGGCAAGCTGATGACTAAACCCATGCAGGACTCTCCGGGTCAGTCCAGCAACTCGTAACCCCTTACGTAATTGCACCATGACTCTCGTTCCAGCATCTAGTGCATGCATCTCTATGCACCGAGGTCATGCTGGTCTTAGTTCATTTCAAGTTCCCACTTGAATGAGCGACCAGGGACAGATTTAGATTAATTATCTCATAATTAATCATGGACTGTTATCATAGTAAACATGCTAATAATATGATAACCATTAATTTATCTCCTTAAATTAATTGATATGTTCACAACATATCTATAAAATGATTGGCCCTAGGGCACAATCTCCAACAATATTTGTGACAGAAGAAGAAGATTGAGCATATGGAAATGATTGCTCATCAAAGATAACATCTCGAGCAATATATATACGTTTTGTAGCAATGTCAAGACACTTGTATCCTCTATGAAATGGACTATAACCGAGGAAAAATTTTAAGGCCTAGTAAATGGAAAGCAAGCACAGCCAAAAATTCTAAAAAATTTATAGTTTGGTTTCTTATGAAAAATGACCTCATAGGGTGAGACAAGATGCAATACAGAACTAGGCAACCTATTAATCAAATGTACTGCAGTAGCAAAGGCATCATCCCAGTGAATCATAGGTAAAGAGGCTTGTGCTAACAAAGTCAGACCTACTTCAGTAATATGACAGTGTTTTCTTTCAGCCAAACCATTCTGTTCATGCAAATGTGGACAGCTCCTTCTATGTAAAATTCCATGAGTAGTCAAATAAGTAGACAATGACCTGTACTCTCCACCCCAATCTGACTGAATAGCTTTGATCTTACTATCTAATTGCAACTCAACCATGGTTTTAAAATCAATAAAAGCCTGCATCACATCTGATTTTCTTTTTAACAAATATAACCAAGTGTATCGGGAAAAAGCATCAGTAAAATGGACATAGTATTGATAACCACCACTAGAAACAATAGGAGCAGGTCCCCACACATCTGTATGAATGAGTTCTAAAGGATATGAATAAGTAGTTTGTGAAGTTGGTGAGGGACGCTTATGAAACTTTCCAAAACAGCAAGATTTGCAAACAAAACTAGAGTCATTGTTATTAAAACTGATGTTACAATCCTTTAAAACTTTCTTTACAATAGTAGAAGAAGGATGGCCTAACCTATTGTGCCAGATATTGTAAACAGTAGGATTTGCAATAGAATTATTAGATTGAACAATAGCAGAATTTTCAAGAACATTCAATGGTACAGAAGAAGAAAAATGTTTTTGAACAGGGTCTTGAGATTGCAGCGAACAAGAGCTAACAATATGAAGAAGCTGAACATCTTCAAGAGCATATAAACCATGTTTAAGAGAACCTTGCAAAAGTGTTATATGGCTGCCTTGTTGTTTAACAAGAAAATGATCAGCATAGAAAAGAAAGTATACTGAATTATCTTTAGAGAATTTTGAAACCCTTAGAAGATTTTTAGAAATATTTTGAAGAGAAAGCTTTATGTGACGATGAAAAGAAGAAAGAAAGAAAGAATGTCCAGAAGTGGTAATTTGCAAACCTGAACCATCACTGATGAACACTTGATCATGATTAGTATAATCAGACCTTGCAGAAAGATTTCCTTCATCATATGTCAAGTGATTTCAGGCTCCAGAATCAACATACCAAGATGAATCAGCTACAGACTCAGGTGTGGCAATCATTGCCTGAGGTTGTTGCTGTCGAGGAGTAGAAGCAGAAGAAGATGCCATATACTGCTGAAAATCTAAAGAGTAGTTGGAATCAAACCTATTCCAACACTGAGAAGCAATATGTCCTCCCTTACCACAAACTTGAAAACATACAGAGGACCTTCCTGTTCTACCACTGCCACGACCATTAGAATTATTATTACTAGCATATGAATTTGAATTATAAGCAGAATTTCTGCCATTACCTCGACCATTAACACCTTGAAAATTACCACGACCTCGATAAGAAGAATTTCTTCCACCAGAATTTCCACGGCCTCTATTATTATTTACATAACCTCTACCACCACTAGACTGATTTTGAGAATGAACTATATTAGCTGAGGCAATATCAGAGACTTTAGACAGCTGAATTCGTGATTCATGAGCCAACAATAAAGCTTGAACATCAGAAACTGTATAGGAATCAACTCTTGTAAGCATTGAACACACAAACGCATCATATTCAGTAGGTAAACCATTGTAAACAGCAGTCAAATGATCATTGACAGATAGAGGTTGTCCAATTGCTCCTAGAGAATCAGCTATCGTTTTTATTTTTAGAAGAAAAGCAGACATCGATAGAGATCCTTTTTTAGTGTTCTGTAACTGAGCTTTTAGCTGCACTTCTTTCGCCTTAGTCTGACTAGCATAGTTAGAGAGTATATGATTCCATACCTCAGAAGTAGTTTTGCAGCCAACGACTTGAGAAATAACATATTCAGACATTGACGAAACCATCCAAGAAAGAAGCAGACGATCTTGACGCTGCCAATCAACGAAGACTGGATTGATCTTACCAAAAAGGTCATCTTCATTCGTTAGAAATTTTTGCAGAACAGGCGGATTCACTTCAAGAAAACGATCGAGCTGATAGCCAAGAACAGCAGATTCCATCTGCAAATGCCATAATAGGAAGTTGTTGTCATCTAATTTAACAGAAAATTGATGCGAAAAGGTAGTGATTCCAGAGTTGGAATCAACTTTCACAGTTTAAGAAGGAGGAATTTGGGGAGAAGAAGAAGACGGAGGTGTGGTAGTGCTCTCCATTGAGAGACTTAGGGCTCTGATACCATATTATGATTACAGAGTAAAAGGAATTAGACTGAAAATGAGATATTCTAATTAACTGAAGTATTACACGTGAGCTGATTATATATACTAGTAAGTATAACAACTCAACAAAATACAACTGAATAATCAACAGAAAGAAACTAATCGTAACTAATTATGACAGCTCACTATATTCCCTAATAACTGTAAATCATCGTTTCATTTAATTTCTTTTATAAGCTATTAATATATATACACACGTAACTGGGTTAAATTAATGTATAATAAAAACATTAACTATTTGACCTATATATACAGTGTTTTATATCTTTTTGCTAGCTCTTTTATGTTTTAAATTAGTAGAACGAGATAGTCAAATTAAAGAGGGCGCAGAGGACATAGGAGAGGGAAGAGATTGAGAGAAGAGAGAGAGATTTAGGGCCTCTTTGATTCCCTTTTTTAAAAGTAATTTTTTATTTAAAAAAATTAAAGGGTAAATTGCAATTTGGTACCCTGTGGTTAGGGGTGGTTCCCCTTTGGTACCCTGAAAGAAAAATTTTTGCATTGTGGTACCCCGTGGTTTGCTCCGTTAGCGATTTGGTCCCCTGAGGTTTTTTTCTGTTAGGATTTAACGGCAAATGTTAGTTAAAATGTCAAAAATCTCCCAACAAGTCTTCTCTTATGCGTTTAAGTCCTTTTCCTTTACTAAAAGGGATCAAAACATAAAGAATTAATTATAAAAGGGTCTTTAGAATTCTAATATTATAGATTTTTCTCCTTTTCATAAGATTTCTTTTGAATAG